>BQNB010020997.1:10922-64796 GCA_026074375.1 Tanacetum coccineum | reverse complement strand
CCTTTAGGAGTTTTGTTATGCACGCATCATGATTTGCATTAAAGACACATTTATGACATATGGAACAAACAAAGTTTTTAGAATTTGAAAAAGAACTAGAACTCTTAGAGTGATCTGCATTGGGCACAGCTATTATCCTAGGTTTTGGTTTGCTATCATCAGCAGTGCTTTGAAATCTAGCAGTAGGCATCACGCTACTTTTTGAGTTCCTATCTCTTTCTTGTGTCTTTTTCCTAGCTTCATCTAGATAGTGATTATGAACCATGTCATTTGAACTAAATCTTGGCATGTTCTTAGAACTATTCCTAGATGAGCTAGATGCAATCATATGATCAGGTTTTGCAAAGGCGGATTCTGTTTTCTTAGGCAAATAGTATTGAGTTACTGGTCTTGAAAAATTGTTATTCACATCAACTTGGGAGGCAAACCGTTGTTTTGACATTTGAGGCCTTTCAGATTTAAACGCATTCGGTTGTCTAACAACTGATTGGTTTCTTAGTGATGGTAAAACCGGTTTCCCTATCTACACTATTTCCTTTTAACTTCCTTAAGTCATTTTTTAAAGCAGCAATTGCAAAAACCTTTTCCTGAATCTGAGCTTTTAATTCAGCATTATTAGCAAGCAAAGATGTTGTCTGTTCTGTAGTCTTAGATCTCGTAATTTTAATAGAATCATACAAATCTTTGTAATGCTGTTTCAAAGTCTCATTTTCCTTACGTAATTTAGCCACACTATGTTCTAATTCGATGTTCATTGTTTCAAGTACATCAATTTCCTTTTCAATCTTGGCTTTATTACTTGTTTCATTCAAAATTTGACCATGTTGCCCCGATTTTAAAGCTTGATTTTGATATTTAAGTTCGAGAGCAATACAATGTGCTTCCATTCTTGAAAAATCTTTTTGAAATTGGGCAACAGTCTTTTTGAGTAAAATATTCTCAGACTCGAGTGATTGTTTTGAGTATTCAGTTGTCTGGTTATTAGGTGATGAATCAAGCATAGGACTTTTAACTTGACATGTTTCAGGATACTGGTCAACCCTACCTTCAACAATGATTTCAGGTTGCTCAGTATGCTGTTGTCCTATAGCAAAGATATTGCATTTAGCAGTCAATTGTACCTCAGCCATTGGCTCTTCGTCATAAATGGGTCTGATATCTGCATCATCAGCATCTGTATCATTCCCTGACCTGCTGCTGTCATCTTGGACTTCTGATTCTGTTCCATTGCTTTCCATGACAACCAAACCATTATCCACTGCTTTACCCGTATGAATCTTACTCTCTTGCGTCTGCAACTGTCTTTTATTCACCCTTCTATCATACTGTCTTTGATGACGTGTTCTTTCAGCAACAGACTTCTTGACATTACCCATGTGTTGGAGTAGTGTATCTCTGAAGTGTTTAACCTCGATTCTAGTGTATTCAACAAAGTACTTGTCTGTCATTTGACTATCATAATCCAAGGAAAACTGTGAATCGATGAACTTCTGAAACTGATTGTTTACCACCCAAAAGGCTGCCATGGATCCATCTTCTTGAAATTCATCTTTGTCAAGTTGCTTTTGTAGTTGATCTACGTTTAGGAGCATTGTACTTGTGAAAGTATCAGCATCTTGACCAAAGAGTGACATGAATGCACGTTTGAATCCATGTTCGATGCGAGTGCCTTTTAAGTCTCCTTTTGAAAGAACTTGAAGGTGTGAATGAAGAGATCGAAAATATGCCATGCATCTTTCTTTTGCTTTTGACATCTTGTATTTGATTGCATGCACATCTTTTGTTTTAGAATTCAAGCTGCATTCCTTTACTAATTTGCTGGATGCAGTCTCTGAATTACTGTCTTCTTTCTCAGAACAAGTGTTTTGTATGACAACTAAATCAACTTTCAATGAATCAACATTCAATGCTGGAATTGGATTTGAATGATCTTCTTGTGTTTGCATCAACTTCTTTTGTTTCAACACTTGTGGAGTTCGTTGTTGATGAAGAGTTATCTCATGCATGTATTTCCCAATGGAATCCATGTTAAAGATCATTGCATCGTAGAAGGATTGAGCATCAAATCTAGTATATTTCTGCATACGCGCTTTGAATTCTGAATTGAAAGCATTTTCAAACGTTGTTATGAGTTTTGTCAAAGTAGTCTTGCAATCAGTCTGAGAAATTATTTCTTTGGTAAGATGCTGTTCTAGTAAATCCAAGTCTTGAGAGAATGTTCTCTTGAAGATAGGCATGGTACCAAAATCTTGTAAAGTATCTGTGAGAAACTTTAATTGTGACTGAGTTGCTCGAAGACTGTTCATACATTTAATTCTTGAAAGTTGTGTCTTCTCTTGAACTTTAGAAATTGAACACGAAGAAACTGTGTCATTCTGAAGAACACTTGATGTTTGAGTTGGCAAATTGGTATTTGACATTTTGATGAAGTTGTGAATGGATATCGGATCTTAAGTGTTATGAAGTGTTGATTGTATTGTGGTGAGAGAGAATGCAATTAACTTCCACGGGATTTTACAACTCTATGATTAAAACCGAGAAGGAAAAAGATTACTTGTCGGGATTTTACAAAATCACTAGAAAAACCGTGAAAGTAGAATTGACATATTTCGCTTGGTTAAAAAAAAACGTATTTCGCTTCAAAAAATTACACATTTCGCTTGAATACCGAAAACATATTTCGCTTGAATTAAGAGTACATGTTTCGCTTGGTCTAGTGCATGTTTCGCTTAAATCAGAAACATATTTCGCTTAAATTTAAACTTGCATATAACTAGACTTGGATATTTCGCTTAACCTTCAACATGTTTCGCTTGATTAGTAACCTGCATATTTCGCTTGTCTTCTAACTTATGTCGCTTGATAACTAAACTTGCATATTTCGCTTAACATTCAACATATTTCGCTTCTCATTTTTAACATGTTTCGCTTCGAGTTAAACCTGCATATTTCGCTTGAAAATTAACATATTTCGCTTGGAAATTTAACTTGCATATTTCGCTTCACCTGCATGTTTCGCTCAAATGGCATACATGTTCCGCTTGAGGTCACTTTCTTGTGAGGACCACTTTTGTCTTCTTAATAAAACAACAAAACTAATGGTACTATGAAGCTAAATAATTGGATCTATGTCTCCCTTAGACTTAACCGGTTTGGGACCACAAAGAGGATAAGTGAGACACAAATAAGCCTACTCGTTCGGACCTATGAAAAACCACTCGTTCGATCCTTGCAATCTTACACTCGTTCGATCCTTGTGTATTTTACTCGTTCGATCCTTGTTACGTTTTCCACTCGTTCGATGGTCTCACTAGTTCGATGTCACTCGTTCGATGGTCTACTAGTTCGATGTCACTCGTTCGATGGTCTACTAGTTCGATGTCACTCGTTCGATGTCACTCGTTCGATGGTCTACTAGTTCGATGTCACTCGTTCGATGGTCTACTAGTTCGATGTCACTCGTTCGATGTCACTCGTTCGATGTCACTAGTTCGATGCTAATAGAAATAAACTCGTTCGGTTGTGACAGTCGATCTTGTGTTAAAGAAACGTGAAACAGTAGGAAAGAAATGAGGAGCTCAAAAAAAACGTGTTATGATACTATGCAGTAGGCCCAACACAAGAGTTAAACAAGACAAAAAAAACGTGTGATGAAAGAAAAAAAAATTATGCCAAGTGATTATAAAAATGAAAACTAACGAACTATTAAAAAAAACTATAAGAAGCCGAATCAATAAGCTCAATAAGCAACGAAACCACAAACACTATACCCACCCGTGGCGAATGATACCAAATGTTATCCCAAAAGCTTAATCCATTTCAACAACTTTACGCTACACCAAATAAGCAAAAACAAAGGATAGAAAAAGAGATAAAGGAAAGTGGAAAGTTATTAAAGAGAAATTAAGAGGTGGTAGATTACACAAACAACAAACTATGCAAATGGTAACCAACACCCTCTCCATGTGTGGAGAGGGTCCTTTTATACCCAATGCCAAGTAGTAGGCGTATGGGCTTTCTACATGGGCCGGGCTTGGCTATTCTTGGGCTTTGAGCCCAAAACACGGACAATATTAGATTATAATCCAAGCCTGTTGAACCCGACTAGCCTATTACTTAACAAGACTAATTATGACTAATAAGACCGATAACATTCTTGTTCGACTTATATAAAATTAAGGCTAACACTCTCACCTCGACCTCTTCTCCAACAAACAAACCCATCACTTTCCCACCTTGCCCCACACCATAAACTACCAATTCCACCTTGGAAATCCTCTCATTTCTCATTCGTTGATGAGACAAGGACCAAATTCAATGGCTATGATTCAAGAACTTGGAGCCAAAGCAAAATGGATGGCTTAGATGATGACTTGAAGCTCCTCATACAAGAAGCACACCTCTAAATCCCTCTCACAGAACTAGCACAAGGCAAAGACCAAAGACTTTGATTTTTCTATATAAATAAGGACTCTTGTAAGCCATAAGGAGAATTTTTTTTTCAGCTTAACTTAGTTTATTTTAGCTTATTGTACCTTTTCTTTAAAGTCTTGTACTTTTGTTTTTAAGTTAATGAAATTTAAGCTTTTATGTTAACTTCTGTTTTTAAGATTAATGCAACTTATGTTTAAAAAATGTTTGTTAAGCTCTCTTAATCTCTTTTGTTTGTCATTTAAACTGTTTAACTTAAGCTATATAAACTTTTCCATAGTTTATATAGTTTAAGTCTTTTTTACTCAAAAATCACTCAAAAGCTCTTTTGGGAAGATAAACCAAAAAGGGAAGGGCTTATTGCTTTTACTAGCTTGTCTTTGACAAGCTAGAGCTAGTAGACAAAGCTCTTTTGAGCATGTTTGCCCTGTTTTGAACAAAGGCTTGTGTAAGTTCTCTATTTTCAAATTTTAGCTTAAAAAGTGCTCTTTGCTTATCTACTGCTTATTTATTGTTTCTATATGCTTATTAATGCTTATTATCTCTTAGTTTAAGTTTATAGATTATAGATCATTAGTTTAAGTTTTAGATAAAATCTATCTTGTTTAGCTCAAAAATGCCAATTTCTTGTTTGCTTATTTTTATTGCTCGAATCTTATTAAAAAGTGCTTACCATTTGTTGCAATTTGCTTAAAAAGCCTTAAGGTTGTTAGATTATCACCTGTCTTTAAAATTCTTGGCTTATTTCAGTTTGAATTAGTTTTAAAATGGATTATCAATACTTAAAGGGGTGTTTGGGTTAATAGCCAAAATGGGTCAATTTAGTTTTAAAACTACTTTGGGTCACTAAGCCAACCTTAACACTCTGTATTAAGTCATTTTAATCAGTTTTAAAAGTTTTCAAAGATTATAATCAAGTTTTAAGGTGTTTCATACAAGTCCTTAGAATCTGTGGAATTGAAAGTTTTTTAAATTGTTTCTATTGGATTTTTGTTCAAAAAATTGTTTTAAGGTTTGGTTTATGTTTCATTGTGAGTTGAAATGCAGTAGTATAAGTGTTTGTTAAGTTTACTTCTGTCTTTTAAAAGTTTGGTCAAAGTCTGTCAAAGCAATTTTCAGTTTTCAAAGCTTTAAAAAGCCATTTTTCAATTGCAAATTTAGATAAGCTAAAGTTAGTTTTAGCTTCTGAAATTTCTTGCACAAGTAGTTTGTAGTCCAAGTTTGATCTATTTCAGCTTATTTTGTAGTTTGAACATCATTTAGATAGCTTATTTTAGGTCTGCAAGTAGCTTATCTGTCATTTAGAATCCAAATCCGTAGTTAAAGTAGCTTTTTCTTTAGCCTTTTTCATAGCTTATATGTGTTTCAAAATGTTTATTCTTTGCTGATTCTTAAAGCTTAAAGTATAAGCATGATTTGCATTAAGGTCATTAAGCCATAAGGATAGCTTAAGGCTTTTAAAAATTAGCTTAAAAGTAGTAAGTTAGCCTTTTTAAACTGTCTTATATATGCATTATGTCTTTAAGCTTTAAGCCCCTTTCGGCTTATGTTAATTGCTTATTCCTTGTCCTAAATGATTAATAGGTTTAGATATTTATCTGTTTTAGCTTATTTGCCTTTACTTTGTGCTTATTAGTTCTAAAAAAGCAAAACAATTAGCCTTTTGTCACTTAGTTTAAAAAGCCAATCTGTCACTTTTCTTTTAGCTTATTACTAGCTTATTTTTAAGTTTTGAAAAAAGTTTTTTTTTAAAGTTTATCATTTTTGCTTATTTTATAAATTTTTAAAAAGAAAACAAAAAAAATAATAAAAAGTTTCATTAAAAAAAGAGGTCACAGGGGTCGAACCTGTGACCTCTCCTTTCATAGCCAACGTCTCTACACACACACTCAATGCCATCTTCCCATGGGACTTTTTCAATTATAACTTGCATCATTTAATACTTAAAGTCATTGTCGAGTTTGCTTATTTGCTTATTAACTGCTTATTCCTTAATCCATTTTTCCAGTTTTTATTTTTCTTAGATTCTATATAGTTCAAAGTATTTTCCATATTTTTTCCAAATTTTTATAATTTAGTTTAGTATATTTAATTAAATTTCTAGATTAAATTAGTTTTTAATTTATAATAAATAAAATAAAAGTAAAAAAAATACAATTCTTTTTTTTTTAATTTTCTTTTATCATTTAGGACCTTTAAAAATTAAATTTGCTTTTGTAGGGTTTAAATTTGATAATTTAGGTTTTTAAGTCGCGTTTTTACGTTCCCGTTAACGTTTTTAGGTTCGATCTTTAATTGCTTTCGTTTTTAGTTTGCTTTTATTTGTTTTTGCATGTTGTTTGTAGAATTAGAATCAAAAAATCATTGAATCATTCAAACACGCGATCACGAACTTAATTACGATTTTCAAATTCACGCCTCGTCGGGAAAGGACCCGGGAAGGTTTTGGATTTTACTTTGGGTAAAAGTAATTTTCTAGAAGCCTCACGGAATACTTACTTCTCTCTCATTTTAATTGATATTTAGTTATATATATAGTTATCTTATATATACCGAAGAAGAAGTTGCTTCAGAATCATTTTTTGGAATAGGAATACCAAAGAATGGATCATTATTCATGTGTGCAACATCTAAGTCATGAGTGTCTTCTTCAACATCGTTAGGAATGATAGGAGATTGAGTTTCGGGTGTTAGGTGATGGTGCATCTTGGTCAATTGTTGTTGAGGAAGGTAAACCGGTTGATGCAGCGGGTTCTGGAGCAACTACTTTAGCAAGTAGAGCAATGACTTCAGGGGCTGGGCGATCAACACTAGGTGGAGGAGTGAGTAATTCATCAAACAGCGGTTGAAACAAAAGATCCTAATCAGTTCTTGAAGGTGGTACAACGGTGTTTTTTGGTTTCTGCTTGAAGTGAGGAGGGTTTGACATGAGTCCTGAACTGATTGTTGCAGGAGTCATTTCATGAAGTGCGGGTCCTAAACTGCTGTGTTCAGAAGCCATCGCAGTCAGCTCATCAAAATCTACATGAATTATCTCAATGATTCGTCTGGTACATCAGTTGTAAATTCAAAATGCTTTCTTTGTGGGTGCATAGCCAATGAAAATACCAATATCAGCTTTCGGTTGTAACTTACCCAAGTTCTCACTGTCATTTGTTGGATAACAAAGTGCACCAAATACATGAAAAAATAATAAGTCAGGAAGTTTGTCATGTAAAAGCTCATATGGTGTTTTGTGTGTTATGAGATGACGTTTGATTGGAACTAAATTTGGGTGTAACTGCGGTAGCACTGCTTTTGCCCTATATGAATAACAGAGCTTTTGATAATCAACATTGTTGCGACGGCAGAGCTTCAATCAACGTACGATTACCTCTTTCAACGACACCATTTTGCTGTGGAGACCGAGCAACAGATGTTTCATGAGCAATGCCAACCTTCTCATAATATTCACACAAAGTTTGATTAACAAATTCAGTTCCATTATCTGTTTTGATTCGTCGGACAGGTACTTTAAGTCGCACTTGGATCATTTTAAGAAACTTGATTATGAAATCTGGAGCTTCATCTTTTGACCTTAAGCATTTTACCCATGTAAATCGAGAGTAATCATCGACAATGACGATGATGTACTTCTTTCCATTAATACTTGCTATACGCACTGGTCCACAGAGATCCATGTGCAAAAGATAGAGTTTATCTTGGTTGGTGTCTTCAGATTTATGTTTGTGGGGTTTCTTCTTGCTTTTGCCTATTGCACACGCAGAACACAGATGGTCCTTTTCAAACTTTAGCTTAGGAAGACCTCGAACAAGACCGTGTCTAGCTAAATGGTTGATTGCACCAAAGTTCAGATGAGACAGACGTCGGTGCCATAGCCAG
Source organism: Tanacetum coccineum (assembly GCA_026074375.1). Taxonomy (NCBI): domain Eukaryota; kingdom Viridiplantae; phylum Streptophyta; class Magnoliopsida; order Asterales; family Asteraceae; genus Tanacetum; species Tanacetum coccineum. The sequence goes on along the minus strand of BQNB010020997.1, from coordinate 56,483 downwards.
GACTTAGTCTTTGAGGCCTTTGACAAGAGACATTTAGGAGAGGACGCCATCATATCTCTAAGAGAAAGAGTATACAGATTGTTGCCTCGAGATCCATTAATACATCAACACCTTTTAGATTACGAATAAAGCAGGTGTGTTGACAAAAAGCAACTTTAAGGTTCGAATCACAAAATTGCCCAATGGAGAATAAGTTGTTTCCAAGTCCTTCTACATAGTAAACCCTTGATATCGTAATATTCTAATATTGAGAATACCATAATCCTATAATCTTTGGCCACCGTGATCATTTTTGAATTTGATAGTACTCAAAAATTTATTGATGAAATTGGTGAGCTAAGAGCGATTCGATCATATGCTTGGAGCAGCCAGAGTCCAAATACCAGAGAACAATTTGGACGACTTGCATTCATTAAGAGAGGAAGATGGAACATCAGAAACTATGGATCCCTAAAATTTACTGGGTTCCTTTTTGTTAGCAGATAAAGATTTAATATTCTTAGGTTTGCTAACGGGAACATTAGTTTTAGATTTCTTAGGTTTCCTTGAGTAAACCAATGTAACCACAGGCTTAGGTGTATCACTTTCTAGAGCAGTTGGTTTCCTAAGGGGCACTTCAGCAGTTATGGTTATCCTAGTTAAAAGGCACTCATTTCCTACTATAGTGAAGGTTTGACCAGTAGGTCTCCAAGTGTATCCAATATTTGTGAACACTTTTCCTGTTAGTTTCCAAACTTTTCTCTTTGAACTTTTCTTAACAATTTAGATTTAGTAACGAGCATTCACATCTTGATTGAAAATCAAGAGAACCAACAAATCATGATTATCAGAAAGCATGCAACCATTACACTTAACACATAAAGGTTCAGAATTCGCATTAAGCTTGGAATGCTGCACATTTACAGTTCCTTTAGGTTCAACAACACTGTTCTTATTTTTTAAACTAGATTTAACTATCTTAAGGCGGGCTTCTACTTTATTCTTCTGAGTACTACTTGGTGTTCGCTGAATCTTTTCTTTTTTGGATTGCCTGAAGGCTGTGATCCGCTAGCACTAGTAGATGGTTTTACTCCTGTAGAAGACAACATATGTTTGTTAGAAACTAAGTTTGATGAAGAAGCTGTTTTTGTGTTTGTGTTTCCTGAGGAAGTGACGGTCTTAGTGAATATAACTCTTTTGTCCTTGTTCTTTGGGGTCACAGCCACTAATTTTTCACTGAATGTTGTTGCATAGGGCAGGTTTGTCCGACTATTATAAGCAACTCCTGAATTTGTTTGGTATACTTACAAGCAGCTTCTTCCTAAGCAACTCTTCCTAAGTGTGCTTAAGGTAGTCAGAGTGAGGTGACCTATTGTTCAACAATCTAGGGTTTAAATATTCCACATTGACTCGTAAAAATAATCCTTTACTATATATATATAATATATATAATAAGAATTATCAAAATATCAATTATGAAGAGAGAGTAGTAAGTATTCCGTAAGGTTTTAAAGAAGGAAAATTACTTTTGACCAAAGTAAAATAAAAAAAACCTTTTCGAGTCATTTCCCAACGAGGCGTGAATTGAAAATCGAGGTTAAGTTCGTGATCGCGTGTTTGAATGATTCAATGATTTTGATTTGGTTTTCTAATTCTACGGGAAAGAAAAAAAAACAAGGTTAAAGGGCAAAACTCAAATCTAAAACGAAAGCAAGAACGAGTTTAAAACGTTAACGGAACGTAAAAAAAAACGCGACCTTAAAACCTAATTTATCAAATTTTAACCCTACAATTGCAAATTTATTTTTTAAAGCTCCTAAATGATAAAAGAAAATTTTAGAAAAAAGAATTATATTTTTTTGATTTTGATTTTATTTATTATGAATTAAAAACTAATTTAATCTAAAAAATTAATGAAAAATACTAAACTAAATGGGAAAATTCTGAAAAAAATATGAAAAGTAATTTTAACAGTGTTAAACCTAGGAAAAATAAAATTGGCAAAACAGCTTATTGAAATAAGCTGGAAATAAGCAAAAATGGGCTGAAGGCTTAAATGGGCTAAGTCACCTTAAATATTAAACAAGACAAATGATAAACGAAAAAGTCCCAAGGGCAGTTTGTAGAGGAGTGTGGTGTTAAATGTGTTGGTATGAAAGGGGGAGGTCACAAGTTCGACCCCTGTGACCTCTTTTTTTTACAAACCATTTTTTAATCTATTTTTTTGAAAATCTTAAAAAACAACTGAAAATAAGTAATTTTTAAAACTACAACTTTTTATGAATACTAGAAATAAGCTGGTAATAAGCAAAAAGAAAACTGACAGCTTGCTTTTTAAACTAAGTTTCAAAAGGCTAAGTGTTTGGCCTATTTAGACTTAACAAGCAACAAAGAAAGTCAAATAAGCTAAAATAGATAATAAGCTAAACCTATTAAGCACTTTTAACTAAAAATAAGCAAATAAAATGAGCTAAAACTAAGCTTAAATGACAGATTCACTTAAAAGGCTTTTGAACTTTAAATCCTAAGCTGAAAATGCTAATAAGCTTAAATAAGCTCTAACCTAAGCTAAATAAGCTAAAAGCACTCTAAAGCTAACCTAATAAGCAGTCCTAAACAAAATTTAAGCAAATCCAAATAGCCATAAACTCAGAAAAGCAAATAAGCTATTTTGGCCAAAAACTACTAAAACAGCCTACAAAGGCATTTTTAAGCTAGTTTTTAAGCTACTTAAGCTATCATTATGGGTCTAAAAGCTAAAAACAGATAAAGATGGTACTATAAGCTATAAGAAAAAGCAAAGTTTACACATTTTGAAAAACAAATAAGCTAGAAAAATGCTTTTGAAAAAGCTGATTACACTCAGTAGATGCTGAGTTTTTTTCAACTTTTACAAAGACAAAAGCAAAAATGCTGGCCTAGATTTAAGCTAGCAAATGAAAAAAAACTTCAAAACAAGCTTAAACAGATTAACTACTATATGTAAATATCTCATGCTATCAATTTTAGACTCTAAATCCTACTTTAGCTTATCTAAATTTGCAATTGAACAATCTACAAGCACACTTAACCAACTCTTTTTACTACATTTAGACTCTAAAATGAAACATAAACAAGACTCAAAACAACTTTTTGAACAAAAATCCAATAAAAACAGTTGTAACAAATTCCAAATCCATAGTTTTAAAAGACTTGTATAAGACACCTTAAAAACTGATTTCAATCTTTGAAAACCTTTTAAAACAGATTTAATCAACTTAAAAGAACTTGTCAAAGTTCGCTTTAGTGACTCCAAAATAAGTTTTATACTCTTTTTTGGGACCCATTTTCGCCTGTTAACCCCAAAAATTCTTTAAGTTATTCAATTTTCTTTTCAAGCTTTATTCAATCAATGATTTTAAAAACCAAGTTTTTAAAGACAGATGATAAACAATGAATATTAAGCAACATTCAGCAATAAGAACTAAAAAATAAGCACTCAAAATAAGCAAACTAGATTAAGCAGTTTTAAAGCTATAAATGACAGTTTTTAACTAAAACATGAACAAAGAAAATAAGCAAGCATAAATAAGCAATGAGCAACATTAATATAACAACCCAAACCAATGTAATATCTCACTGTTATATAATATATCACTTTTTCACGGGGAAATTTTTGCTTTAATCTCTTATTATGCAACGTAACTTGCATAACTAAAGTTAACGAGCTCACGCAACCTACCTATGACAATCCTATCTTCATATATATCAAGCAAACATCATAACATGTCAAGTCAATGATCTATTATCCATTTTATCATAAACATTAGCCATTTAACAAAGTTTTCACGACGATATTATCAAATGAGCATAAACCGTTATCGTTTATGCCTAAACCCTAATTTCATGTAAAGTTAACATTCAAAATGAATGTACAATCAATCAAAGAACATGACCAAGTAATATAACATCTCACTTGAATATACTTTCCCTCCAAAACATAAGGTAAATCGTCCTTTAAAGCTTAATGTTCAAAAGTATTAATGCTATGATATCCAATAATAACCATTTTGCCCTAGTGTTCCTAAGTAAATTCTTGTACATTTATTAATTACAAGTCTACGAGAATTTAATGCACCTTCATTGACAAATCCTATTCAATCTCATTCATTAAAACTTATACGAATTCTACCTAGGAAACCCTAAACAGAGCTTAATTTCTAAAACAGTGGCTCCCGTTTCTTGGGATTTTATCTATTTTTTAAACCTAAACCAATACTCAAATAAGTTGTAGATACATAATTTACAACTTTACAAATCATATTCCATCATTACATCACAAATGTATAAGAATTAAACCATGAAAACCCTAGTTTGAACCTAACTCTAACCGCGTCCCAATTTAAACCAATTTTTCAAAAACCCATATTTTAAACATGAGCCACTAATTGAAATGTGTTATAAACTCTTAATACAAGTCTTGCATTCCCTAATCTGTCATTACTAATCCATTGTATACGAAAAATGAGCTAGAAAACCCTAACCCGTGCCTATTGAACCCGCGTACACCTTTTTCTTTATTTGACCCATTTTAAACACTAACCATGCATACAAGCACACATTGTCTCACTCTTTCACCCTCAGCTGCTTACATAGCCCCACCACAATTCCATCTCTTGGTCTTAAAATTGGCCGCATCTTCCTCTTTTGCACCATATAAGTCGCGACACCACAAGGTGTTTCCACCATGCATTCTAGCTATCATAGCTCACCATACTCATATGTTAGCTCATCCAAGTCACACCTAGATGATCCTAATCACCCTCCCACTTGTCCTTAACTTGGTCACCAAAGGTTTCTGGCCTCCAAAGGCGGTTTCGCCCTATAAAATAGCCATACATTACACACATTCTCAACTAACACCTTCACATCTTCTTTTTAAACCATCATTGGAAGCTAAGTTCTGATCAAGAAGAGTTCTAAGAGTCCCAAGAGCAGAATAGAAGCCAAAAGTTCAAGTCTTGAAGCCCCAAGGTCGTGATCCCAGGCGTACGAAAAGAAAAGTCCCCATTTCGACCCATTTTCAATCATTTAACTTGAAACCAGGTTCCATTAAACTCTCCTACTGTTCTATAACTCTTATAATGTTCATATGATTATAAATATACTCTTGTTACAAGCTTTTAATCTAAAATTCTAGGCATTTTTCAATTTTGATCCAAAACCGAACCCATAAACCCTAATTCTATGTTTTTATTTAATCTAAATGTTATAATGGTTAAATGTTGTTATAATCTATCTTAACTAATGTTAATATAACAACTTTGTTGATTCTTGAAGGAATTTTGAATATTAAAAAACCTACGCGGCGTTTTCGTTTTTAAAATCTTAATTCGGACCCGTTTTGGTTTCTGGATTAACGATCATAATTTTTAAACTTTCGTTACGTTTAAAACAATTCAGACTTTAGCTTTAGTAACAAGAATAACCGAAATTACTTTTCATATTGAAAAATATCATTATTATGGATTTTAGACTTGTTTTGCAAATCATTTTCATGCATGGGGTATATACTGTAACTTTTGAAAACTTATAAGTACAAGGACTATTTTTGCCATATTTCTAAAAAGTTATAACTATAGGGGTCTATTATGTCACTTTCCAAAGTACAAGGTTTACTTTGTACATCTTTTAAACTAGAAGGACCAAACTTGTAAAAGTGAAAACTCCAAGGGTATATTTTGCCATTTTTCATTCTTAAGGGTCTAAAATGTAACATTTTGAAAAAGTGAAGAAATATGTTTAAAACCTTATAAGACATAACTTTAATTAACGCTTGACGTGCTTATCATTTCCAGTTATTGAACAAAACGCTTAAAACCGATTATGTTATAACTATTATATAATTCATCATCAATGTGCTTTTTAAAAATCCTGTCCCGAATCTATATCGTACCACAATACTAGGGAGCTTCATATTAAGGGGTTTCATCTTGGTATTACGTTTCTGAACTGTGTTGATGGGTTTTCGGATTTAAAGTGCCCATAAGCTCCTCTAATCGTTTACTGAATGACTTCTGAAATATGATGCCCGAACGGTGATACAATAATTCAAAAATCTCCAATCAAACTCATAACAATATTAAACTCTTAGAACCAAAGTTCTAGAGTATAATCTTCCTAAGACTTGACATATTTACTCAAGTTACGTGATTTGTAGGCAGATTTCACTATCAATTTTACCTTTATTCAACCTTCCCTTTTAAGATTGCGATAAGGTCATCAGCTTTCATTTTGGAATATTTATTACAACTACCTATCAGGTGAAGTTCATAACCTCGCCTTCACTTATTTACATGTTTAATAAACCCGCAAGGAGGATACATGCTTGTTACAAACTCTTTTACATACTCGTTTATCTTATAACAAAGGTGATTACTTTTCAAAGACTTAATAAGTATAACCTAATATTGCAATCTTTTAAATAATTTATAAACCTGTAATACCTGCTATAAACCATGAATACAAGTGTTTTCTAAACTATATGCTATCATGATATATTATTGCCTAAGTACATGGAAGTATCTCTTTGGGTAGTATCTCCCAATATCTCTGTGGGTAGTATCTCCCAATATCTCTTTGGGTAATATCTCCCAATATCTCTTTGGGTAGTATCTCCCAATATCTCTTTGGGTAGTATCTCTTAATATCTCTTTGGGTAATATCTCCCAACATCTCTTTGGATAATAGCTCCTAGTATCTCTTTTGATAGTGACTCCTAGTATGTCTCAGGTAGAAGCTCCTGATTCTATTGAGTTTTTAAAATGTTTATTCATGAGCTTAGATGCAATAATAATGTTCTCCATGATATAATGTTCTCCATGATAATTATCCCTGCAATGCAAATATTTCCATTACGATAACTTGTATTCAACTATTACATTTCAAACCTATGAATTTCACTCAACCTTTGTGTTGACCCTTTTTATGCATGTTTATCCCAGGTAATTGAGCAACTTATGGCATGAAGTGACATGGACTTGAAGATGGCTAAAACTTGTTATCATTCACATTTTATGTTTCTAGATTTTAGGACCTGCCTTTGTAAAACTCTGATTTTAATGAATGATAACGTATCTTTTGAACAACATCTCTTTTGAGTCATTTTCTATGATTGTGACTATTGTACTATGAAGTAATACCCCAGATCAGCTTCCGCTGCTATATTGTAAAAATGGGGGTGTTACAATTAACAAGCATAACTAAGCAACAATAAGCAAAATCAAGCAGAAAATAAGTAATGCAATAAGCAAACAGTGAAATAAGCAAAAAAATGAAAAAGAGAGTACATTACCCTTTGCTCAAAACAAGGGAAAATAAGCTCGTAAGTTGTCGACAAAGCTGCTTGATTGATGTTTTTAAAACAGCTAGTATAAACTAGAAGCCCTCTCCCTTTTTTGGCTTATCTTCCAAATTTGCTTTTGAGTTACTTGGGTAAAAAGAACCTTAAATACTCTATAAGTTATTTGAATATCTTATTAGTGATTAAGTTAAATGTTTACTGGGAAATAGTAAAAAAAAATGTCTTATGTAAACTTATCATACAGTTTTTTAATACATAAATTGGCATGAACTTAATAATAGGATTGAACATGAACTAACTATATTTTACAGGAAATCTTTTAAATAGGTACAATAGCTTTTAATAAAAAAGTACATAAGCTTAAACAAATTAAATATACAGCTGAAAGAAAACTAAAAAGAGTTGCATCATGGGTTTCAAGGTCCAATTTTATATAGGATAAACCAATGTCTTGGGTCTTCTCTTTGTGCTTCTTCTGTGAGAAGGGATGAGAGGGTGTGTGTTTCTTGCTTCGTGTGTAGCTTCAAAGTCTTCAATAGCCAACATTTATCTTGTTCACCAAGTCTTATTATCTGAGCAATTGATTTTGGACTTTGTCTCATCAACGAATCAAAATCCCTAAGATTGCCAAGGTGGAATTGGTAGTTTATGGTGTGGGGTTTGTGAGAAAGTGATAGGTTTGTCAATGAGGTGCAGTGGACGAGGTTGAGAGTGACAAGGATGGAGGAATAGTGTTTGCGGGAAAGTTTGATTTTGGGGATAACAAGGTAACGGGTGTTAATGGTTAAGGGTGTTAGTGTGTAAGGACTAACCACGTTAGTCCTTAAGGACTAACGATGCAAAGGTGTAAAAAAGGTAATGGGCTAACAGGGTTATGTGTATAGTTAAGTGGTAATGGGCTATTGGATTGGGCCGGTTATGGATTAAAAGGTTTAGGTTTTTATAATGGACTTTTAAAGCTTAAAAGTTTTATAGATAAAGGCTTAATGGGCTGACCTGGCCCATTAAATAGGTACGAGTTGACCCATTTAAGATTTCTTCGGCTTCGTCTTTGACTTGTTGACTTTGTCTTTTTTTTTTACTTTTCACGCTCTTTGACTTTGATTTTTGCGCTCTTTTCAATCCGGTGCTCGGTTTTGGCGGTTTTGGCTTTGTTTTTGTCCTTTAGTGAATATCCGTTACCTGCATAGTATACAAAGCAAAACAACCATATATTTGGCATTTTATGTCCATTTTTGATCATTTAGGCTCGTTTTTATAGGGAAAAGGTATGTGTAATTAAGCACATACCAAAATCCCCCATACTAAACTATTGCCGTGTCCTCACGCAATGTGATAAATAAACACTTTAGAAAACCAAGAAACTCAATCCTCCTCGACTAATTACCTCGAAAAGTAGCTAAGTGTTCATCAAGGGGAATTAAAGAATCACTAGTTTTGAAAAGCCCCGTTTTGACAATTTTTAAATATTTACACTTATTACCACACATATTTTTGTATTTTTCCTTTTAAGCAACTAACTAACATGTTTGGACTTTCGTTATTTTTGTAACTTTTAAGGTCACTGAACAAGAAGCACTTTAATCCTAAAATACCCAAAAAGGATAAATTCATCGTCCCCGATTTTTTACTTGACCCAAACCAAGCTCAAAAACGAAATCACCGTCAAATATAAGTTAAGATGCTAACACAACTCATATTTGCAATTTGTAAACTTTTTATTCCCGACAATTATTATATCTCAGGGGGGGAGTTTGTGCTTGTTTTGAATTTCAACCATAGATCAACGTTTTGCAAAATTTCTATGCCTCACATTCCACCCAAAAGTAATGAGTTTGAAGACGAGATCATCTCATGTAGCGACTTTCGTCTTGGCACATCCATATTGCGGCTAAGTGACCAGGCTTTTGACACCCCACAAAGACTAGTATCGAGGCTCACGGACCTTCGGTTCCAAAACCCTTGGATTTCCCGTTTTATACATAACTTATTTAGAAAAATCACAACTTAAAACGAAATAGTCTTAGTTCAAAAGCATATTTAAATTTAAGAAAAAGAGATTTCCCTATATTTATTAAATCACATATATTACACTTAATATAATTATGCATCCTTTTAAACTAAAGAAAACCTCGACCTTTTAGAAGGCTGCAACATCGGTTGTGAGCTGGCAAGATGCAGCAAACTTTTATCAGTCTCGGATAATTACTATGTGCCCTATTTAGAAGACTGCAATATCGGCTGTGAGCCGGCAAGATGCAGTAAACTTTTATTAGCCCACAGTTTTTATTATTATTATTACCTCATTTTTCAAATTTTTTTTATTTTTTTAACACTTTATATTACCACGATATAGAGAAATTTTCTTTTTAGAAAATTTAAGTATAAATTTGAACTAAGACTAAAATTATTGTTATCGACTATACTTAAAAATCATTGATTTAAGTTTAATTTCTGAAAAGAGCACGTATTATTAATCCGGTTAGAAGCTTAAGGGAGAAAAAACCACAAATTACACTTATGATCTCTTAAGATTTCCAACTAATCCTTGTTTAGCATCTAACTCATAATTAACTCTATCATTTCTCGTTCTTCGCAAATTTAAAATCTTTAATAAAAAAAATCCACGAATGCTTAGTCAAGTTTATAACGGTTAAGGGATAAAGCTAAGAGCTCAACACGCTCGATCGAGTCAAAATTTATTCTTATTCTACCCAGCAGGAAAGTCAACATTGTGATAAAACACTTATTTTATTTTTGAATTTTTTTTTTTTGGTATTTTGGTGGTAAAAACGGGATTACGTGAAAACAACGACTGCAGGCACAATCAAATCGATAGATCCCCCCATAAATCTAAAGCCGTTTATTAAGTATGCTCAAAGATAAATGTTAGTCGATAAGATTTAGGATATTGGATTCCCATAATTATGCAAAGGATTGAAGCTTGAGTGAACGAAGGACAAAACCACGAGCACGGGAGGATTCATAATCCGGGGCAATCCTGGACAAACATCACAACCACAAAACACGAGGAAAGGAAGGAGGCGGAGCGACAGGAGAGCCTCCTCACAACACACTTATTCATTACTACTATATAATTATATTAGGATAAGCATGGGTTGCCACCCACGAAGCGCTTATTTGTGTTAACCGAGTCTTGAGCCTGACTCGATCCCCCTTACTTGAGCTGGTCAAGGAGGATAAAAATAGAGATACGGAACATCCAAGGTAGGAATGTTCCCTCCATAGATCATCATCGGGCTTTCAGAAAAATCAGAAATGACCTAGAAAGCTTTAAAGCCCCGATGAGATAAGAGATGAACTTTATCCTTATTTTCGGATGAAATAATGGAAGTTAGAGTGTCAAATCTGGAAAAGGTGTTGGTTGGGTGGGTTAAAAGTCTAGGCATAAGAACATAATGTTTAGAAATATCACCCACCACTTTGGCAGTCAAAAGTCCCGTATCGGGCTCAAAGTAAATTCCATCATCCGATGATTTCGCAGGAGGACGAGGGGATGATGGAACAACAAAATGAAATGACTCATTTTCAGGGAGTGAAGGGGGATCATTGCTAAGAAATTCTTCAAGGAATAAGATATCCCCTTCAGAGTCATAGTTATCATTCTCAATGCCCGGTGGCATCGAGTCATCCGGAGTAAGAAATAAATCGATCTCCTCCATAAGAGAGCCACTATCCTCAACGAGGATATGAGATGAAGAGAAAGATTCGATTATAGCATTAGAATTTTCAGAATTAAATTCTTCCGGGGGTCGAGGAGATGAATTATCAAACAACAATTGCACAACAAGGACGAATTGTTTTCTCAGGGATCAAAGTCGACCTTTATTAATTCCGGTGGAAAATTAAAATCAAATTGTTTAGATAAATATATTCTTCATGTTGTGCAAGTGTTGAGTTCACATAAATTCAGATCTAGAATTTTTTACAAACACTTCAAAACCTTTAATTAAAAAGCGGTAAACTATTCAACCCCCCTTCTAATTTTCCACAAGTTGTAAAATTATCACAAACGGGCACATCACACTCACTTACAATATCGAATAAATCCTTGGACTCTCTTGGGGTTGGGACAAGGTTCTCAACACTAGACTTTATTAATTCTTCCGATTCCGTTTCCGGAATAGTGCTAAGATGCTCATCCCCCATACTTAGAGAGTCTGTAATCGAAAAGTCAGGTGTGATTGCATCAAACGAAGTCCCTTCAAGAATTTGTTGTCTTCATCTGGAAAAAGTTCCTCGTCATCATCACCATCATAGAAAATGTCGTGATTATGATAGATACGTTGCGTAAGCTCGAAAGGATTAGTAATAAAAGTAGCACTTTTGGTCAAATGAATAGTATAACTAGTAGACGAAGTGCTAATATTATCATAGTCAACATTGTAAAAATATGAGACGGGTGAAGGCTCGAAAGGATTAATTGCCTGTTCTTCAGGTAACAATTCTTGTTTTTCCATACAACTGGCCTGCTCTTGTAAAGAATGCCTCCCTGCCCACGTTGTTGAATCATTATTTCACAATAGGATGAATCAATGTTTTTAAATTACTTGAAACTTATCTTTCAGGGGTTGATGACGTTGAATAGCAGCGAGGGTTGGAATTGGTCTAAACCAGAAGAATTAGTATTATAGAAATTTTGGTTCATCGGTCGACACTGAAAAGTCTCATGAGGACCCCCGCAGTTCTCATACAAGCGAATCTGCTGATGGGGAAAATAGTTTTGTAGAAAATTATTATAAATTTTGATTGAATACTCAGGTCTTGATTGTGACAAACGGAACTTGAGGTAGACAATCGGTAACCATATGAAGTCGTTTCCATTAACTTACAAAGTTGCCGTTTTCGATACTATTAATTCGTCTAACGGATCTCCACTCCCGAAACAACCACGTCGGTTGTATGACGACATTAGAATTAAACAAATAGGAGGGTAAGAGAAAGAATTAAACGGATTAGAGGTTACGGAGAATATTTTTGGATTTTTATGAAAGATAAATATAAAAGAAAAATATTTTTGGGACCGATAGTCAAAGGTGCGCGGTAGCTCTCTAGAAAACGCACAAAGAAGCGGAGGAGCGGGTAAGCGCGAAGCGTTTTAAAAACCTTCTCCTTTCGGGTCGAAGTTCGTCGGATCAACCCTCCTTATACCTCTCTTATAGTTTGTAATCTAAAGGTGAGCCGAAACGACAATTAACAAACGGTTATTTTTAATATTAAAAGAAAATAAAAATAGAAGTGTAAAATATTTTTGTATTTTTATATAAGAAGAAAATATTCACAATTGAAAGCGATAACTTCACGAGGAAGGGTCTTCAAACACTAATCTTCAAACGTAAACACGATAATCGCACACACCTCCCCGGCAACGGCGCCAAAAATTGATTCTTAATTTTCAATTATACTTATACATATAACTTAATATATATATATATATATATATATATATATATATATATATATATATATATATATATATATATATATATATAACTAAAATCAAAATATCAATTAAGAAGAGAGAGTAAGTATTCCGTAAGGCTTCTAAGAGATTACTTTTGACCAAAGTAAAATCCAAAAAACCTTCCCGGGTCGTTTCCCGACGAGGCGCGAATTGAGAATCGAGGTTACGTTCGTGATCGCGTGTTTGAATGATCAAATGTTTGATTTGGTTTCCTATTTCTACAAATATAAAAGCAAAAACAAGTAAAGGCAAACCTAAAACGAAAGCAATTAAAGATTTAAACACGAAAACGATAACGGGATCAAAACCCGTGCTTTAAAAACCTAAATTTACAAATTTAAACCCTACAAAAGCAAATTTAATTTTTAAAGGTCCTAAATGATAAAAGAAAATTAAAAAAAAGAACTGTATTTTTTGACTTTTATTTTATTTATTATGAATTAAAAACTAATTTAATCTAGAAAATTAATTAAATATACTAAACTAAATTATAAAAATTTGGAAAAATTATGGAAAATACTTTGAACTATATAGAATCTAAGAAAAATAAAAAACTAGAAAAATGGATTAAGGAATAAGCAGTTAATAAGCAAATAAGAACGAATAAGCAAACTGGACAATGACTTTAAGTATTAAATGATGCAAGTTATAATTGAAAAAGTCCCAAGGGCAGATGGCATTGAGTGTGTGTGTAGAGGCGTTGGCTATGAAAGGAGAGGTCACAGGTTCGACCCCTGTGACCTCTTTTTTTCATGAAACATTTTTTTTGGTTTTCTTTTTAAAAATTTATAAAATAAGCAAAAATGACAAACTTTAAAAAAGAAACTTTTTTCAAAACTTAAAAATAAGCTAGTAATAAGCTAAAAGAAAAGTGACAGATTGGCTTTTTAAACTAAGTGACAAAAGGCTAACTGTTTTGCTTTTTTAGAACTAATAAGCACAAAGTAAAGGCAAATAAGCTAAAACAGATAAATGTCTAAACCTATTAATCACTTAGGACAAGGAATAAGCAATTAACATAAGCTGAAAGGGGCTTAAAGCTTAAAGACAGAATGCATATATAAGACAGTTTAAAAAGGCTAACTTACTACTTTTAAGCTAATTTTTAAAAGCCTTAAGCTATCCTTATGGCTTAATGACCTTAATGCAAATCAAGCTTATACTTTAAGCTTCAAGAATCAGCAAAGAATAAACATTTTGAAACACATATAAGCTATGAAAAAGGCTAAAGAAAAAGCTACTTTAACTACGGATTTGGATTCTAAATGACAGATAAGCTACTTGCAGACCTAAAATAAGCTATCTAAATGATGTTCAAACTACAAAATAAGCTGAAATAGATCAAACTTGGACTACAAACTACTTGTGCAAGAAATTTCAAAAGCTAAAACTAACTTTAGCTTATCTAAATTTGCAATTGAAAAATGGCTTTTTAAAGCTTTGAAAACTGAAAATTGCTTTGACAGACTTTGACCAAACTTTTAAAAGACAGAAGTAAACTTAACAAACACTTATACTACTTCATTTCAACTCACAATGAAACATAAACCAAACCTTAAAACAACTTTTTAGCTAAGATCAAATTTAAACAGTTTGAAGGAGTTTTGAAGCCACAGATTTAGACAACTTGTAAAAAATACCTTAAAACTTGATTTTAGACTTTAAAAACTTATAAATCTGATTAAAACAACTTAAATAAGCTTGTTGAAGTTAGCTTAATGACCCAAACAGTTTTACAACTTATTTTGACCCATTTAGGCTATTAACCCAAACACCCCTTTAAGTTCTGACTATTAACTTTTAAGCTAAAACAGGTTGAGATAAGCTATGAATTGTTAAAACAAATTGAAAACTAAACATGATAAGGACAAAGAAGCAAACACTTAAGGGAAATAAGCATTAAATGATAAACTACTATAATAAGCTGATTTTAAGACAGATTCAATTGAAACTTAAACTAAATTGTTTAAAACTAAAAACTTAACATCTTAAGCTAACATTAGACAAAATAAACATGAATAAGCAGAAAATAAGCATGAATAAGCAGATATAAGCTGAGATTGAAAATTAAGCAAAAATAAGCAAAAGTGAACATACCTTAGTCCTATGCTTAAACAAGGACACAAATGCTCAAAAGAGCTTATAAAGTAAACATAAGAACAATTTAAAGCTGATTAAGGTAAAAACAGGATTTAAGACAATTTAAGTAGAATTAAATTTCATTAAACATTGAAAAGGATTACATAACTTTTAAAGCTGAGAATTACAATATTAAAAAGACATAAAATAAGATGGAAAATAAGCACTAAATCTATACTACTCCTAATCTAATCCTACTCCTAGATACTCTTACAATAAAAATCAAATCCTATTTATATAAAAGAAGTTGCACAGAGGTGTGCTTCTTGTGTTTCTTGTGTGAGGAGTTGAGAGTTGCCTTCAATCTTGAATCCAAGCCATCCAATTTTCTTGTTCACCAAGCCTTGCAATCTTAGCCCTTGATTAATCTCTATGTCCAATCAACCAATAGCCTCTCATGGGATTGCCATCGTGGCTTGTTCTCTTAGAAGAACAAAGGTGCAGGTTGTGCTTCTTGTGTGAGGAGCTCATAAGCTTTTCATCTCAGCCTTCCATTCCAAACCGCCTTACTCTCTAATCCATCTGAGCCCTTGATTTAAAGTGACGTTTTATCCACCAATGAATGCCTCTGGGATCGCCAACATGGCTAAATGGTGTGTGTCAAAGGGTGTCAGGGGTTCTAGAAGCATGGGAGCGTAGGGTGAAAGGGTGGTTTACCCTAGGTGTTTGTTAATGGTGAAAACGAGAGGGGGGGAAAAACTTTGGAAGAGATAAACAGTAATTAAACTGTTTATAACTTGGACCCTTGACCGGGTTGGGGTGGATTGGGCTTGACTTGGGATTGGGCCAAGATTAATGGATAATAGGTTTATGGGTTGGTTAATTTAATAAAGGCTAAAGGTTTTTATAATATCAATCTTAATGGGCTGACCCGGCCCATTAAGTGGGCCCGAGTTGGCCCATTAAAGATAAATATGCCTTCGGCTTATCTCTTGCATTTTTCTAGTCTTGTGCTCAGTTTTGTCAAGTATTGCCTTGGTTTTATCTTTTTGTTAATATATGATACATGTACAGTAAACAACGCAAAACAAGCAAATACATGGTATTTTCTATCCGTTTTTAGTCATTTAAGCATATTTTTTCTAGGTAAAAGGTATGTGTATTTAAGCACATACCAAAATCCCCCATACTAAGCTATTGCCGTGTCCTCACGCAATGTCATAAACACACTTTAGAAAACCAAAAATTTCAACCCCCTTAGACTAATTACCTCAAAAAGTAGCTAAGTGTTCATCTAAGGGGATTAAGAAATCACTAATTTTGAAAAGATCCCCGTTTTACCATTTTTATGCATTTATTATTATCATTCATTCATATCATAACTTTACGGAACAAGAAACACTAAAAGGATAAATTCATCGTCCTCGATTTTTCACCCGCCCCAAAATAAGCTTAAAATCAAAATCATTATTAAATACAAGTTAAGATGCTAACACTACTCATAAATGCTAATTGTGGATGCATATCTACTTTTCGCTCCCTTATTCCTAAGTCCTCTAAAGATTTTATTCTTATTATTGGTGACAAATAAATAAATGTCTTATTCACATAAAGTAAAACCCGGTTTAGACCACAATTAGTTTGAAATCCTTTCCTAAAGAGACGATATGGTGAGAATAAGATCCACATTAAGGTTCTAATTTCGCATGATTTAGGGGTTATCCTTTTTAGATAACCCCGAAGTCGAAATTTGGCTTTATTCTTATTATTATTGCAAAATTGTTAAACCTCGGTCCTTTAAACAACCGTCACATCGGTATGTGAGCCGACCATGGTCCAAGAGTCTTATTTCAACCTTGGTGATCCTTGACCTTTTAGAAGGCTGCAACATCGGTTGTGAGCTGGCAAGATGCAGCAAACTTTTATCAGTCTCGGATTATTACTATGTGCCTTATTTAGAAGACTGCAACATCGGTTGTGAGCCGGCAAGATGCAGTAAACTTTTATCAGCCCACAGTTTTATTATCATTACCTCTACCCTTTAAACGACTACCACATCGGTTGTGAGCCAGCAAGAGGTAGTGGTCTTATTTCGGCTTCGGTTTATTACATAACTTATTATTATTAGCTAAATTTCAAGTCTTGTGGTCTTTTAACTACCTAGACAACGGCAGCGAGCCGTCAGGAATCAGTAGCCTATTTCCCCACAACACTGACAAAACCTCGATGTGTATCTTACTTTCACCAGAACGAATCTCTACGAAGTGATTTAAACTAAGAATCGCAAAAACCTAAAGTAACTTTATTTATTCAACAATTATATAACGTTTATTAAACTTATAGGAGCAAAAAGCCACAACCCCCCCCCGCCTCCCTACACTCCAACGCTCTCACGAGACCTCCTCTATAGAGGACCAACTACTCTATGTTTAGCATCTTAACTTATATTAAAACTCTATCATTTTTTGTTCTTCGCAAATTTAAAATCTTTGATAAAAAGTTCCGCGAATGCTTAGTCTAATAAAACAAGCTTTGCATATTTAAAGTCTAACATGGAAACTTGCAAACTCTTGGCTTTTTAAAGCTAGAATTCGCGTTTTAAAGCTTGTATAAAAGACTAGCAAAAGCTTAAATTTATATAAGTTAAGGGGCAAGCTAGAGCGCAACATGCTCGATCAAGTCAAAATTTATTCCTTAAAAAGATAATACTTTGTGTCAAAATATTCTACCCAGCAGGAAAGTCAGGAAAGTCAACATTGTGATAAAACACTTATTTTATTTTTGAAAAATTTTAAATTTTTTCATTTTTTTGGTATTTTGGTGGTAAAAACGGGATTACGTGAAAACAACGACTGCAGACACAATCAAATCGATAGATCCCCCCATACTAGAACTGAACATTGTCCTCAATGTTTTAAGAAGGGTCTCTAAGTAAATCTAAAGCCGTTTATTAAGTGTGCTTAAAGATAAACGTTAGTCGATAAGATTTAGGATATTGGATTCCCATAATTATGCAAAAGATTGAAGCTCGAGTGAACGAATGACAAAACCACGAGCACGAGAGGCTTCATAATCCGGGGCAATCCTAGACATGCAACACAAAACACGAAACACGATAAAGGAAGAGGCGAACCTCCTCACGTCACACTTATTCATTACTACTATTATAATTATATTAGGATAAGCATGGGTTGCCACCCACGAAGCGCTTATTTTTGTTAACCGAGTCTTGAGCCTGAATCGATCCCCCATACTTAATTTGGTCAAGGAGGATAGAAATGGAGAAACATAACATTCAAGATAGGACTGTTCCCTCTATAAATCATCATCGGGCTTTCAGAAAAAATCAGAAATGATCTGGAAAGCTTTAAAGCCCCGATGAGATAAGAGATGAGGATATTTCTTCTCATTAGAAGCAAGAATTCCAGGATTGAAAACTTTGTCGTCATTTTCGGATGAAAATGGAAGCAAAGTGTCAAACATTGGAGAAAGGGTGGGAAGGGTGGGTAAAACATTAGGCACATGAACATAAAGTTCTCTTGTCGAATTATCAGAAATATCATCCACCACTTTTGTAAAAACTCCCGTATCGGGCTCAATTTCATCATCATCCGGTGGTTTTGCAGGAGGACGAGGGGATGATGGAACATCAAAATGAAATGACTCATTTTCAGGAAGTGAAAGGGGATCATTGCTAAGCAATTCTTCAAGAAAAAGAATATCCCCTTCCGAGTCATAGTCGTCATTCTCAATACCCGGTGGTATCGAGTCATCCGGAGCAAGAAAAATATCAATCTCCTCCATAAGAGAGTCACTACCCTCAACGGGGATAGGAGATGGAGAGAAAGATTCGATTACAGCATCAGAATTTTCAGAATTAAATTCTTCCGGAGGTCGAGGAGATGAATTATCATACAACAATTTCTCAACAAGACGAATTTCTTCCTCAGGATCAAAGTCGGCTTCATTAATTCCCGGTGGAATTAAATCAATATGAGCGAGTTCACCGGAGAACTCCTCGAGAAGAGAATCGATCTTAGGAGAAGAAATAATCGAAGTATCTTGATTAAGCAAAGATTCTATAAGATCAGACTCAACATTAAAGTGATGCGGATCTATCTTAGTAGAAATGATTTCTTCATCAAAAAGAGGGTTCGAATAAATTTCCTTCGGAACGTCCTCATCAGAAAATGACTCGTCGTCACTAGAGGAAAAATCTTTGTCAGCATCAAAGATAGGATTAAAGAAAGTTGTAAAATTATCACAAACGGGCACATCACACTCACTTTTGATATCGGAAAAATCCTCGGACTCACTTGGGATTGGGACAAGGTTCTCAACACTAGACTTTATTAATTCGTCCGATTCCATTTCCAGAATAGTGCTAATAGTATACTCCTCGTCATCATCTTCGTAGAAGGCAGGACAATTCCAGTTCGGAGTATTAATATAATCTGCCAGCTCCTCACTTATCATTTTCTAATCTTTAAGAAGTTTATGAAGCAATTCTTGTAAGTCGCGAAGGATAAGTACTAAGATTGGCCACCTGCTCTAGTTGCTGAAGCTTTTTCTTTTTATTAATTTCAATACTCATTCCATTGAAATTTTCCTTAAGCTCATTAATCTTAATATCAATCTTCTCATCACGATAATCCTTAATCGGAAATTCATTAATTAAACTTTTCATTTCATCTAAATACTGCTGCTTCAGATCCTCCATATCTTGGATACTCATTTCTTGAGTAGGTTGATGAATGACGGGAAACTGCGGGGGTTAGAATTGGTCAAAACCAGAAGAAATAGAATTATAACAAAGATTAGGTTCGTAGAAATTTTGGTTCAACGGTTGACACTAAAAAGTCTCATAAGGACCCCCGCAGTTTTCACAACAAGATATTGTATGTGGGTAACTTTGTGGGAATCATTATCAAAGTCTTGATTTGTAATCACGGTTCCGGCTCATAGACAAACGCGGGATTTGTGGTGGACAATCGTATCATAATGAGCCCCATCATTCCATAAAACTCATAAGAATAGTCTGGGGTTGTGGAGGTTGGATTGAAAATTATTGGAGAATCAATGAAAGAATTTGGATTTTTGAATCATTAACGAATGATTTTTCAAATTCATAACAACATAAAGCACAAACTTCATCCGTATAATTTCTTCTACACCGCTCATAAGTACATTGTCGACAATATAGACCACCAAACGGACCTCCACACTTGAAACAACCACGTTGGTTATATGACGTCATTAGAATTAAACAAATAGGAGGATAAGAAGATTATTTTTTGATTTTTATGAAAGATAAATATAAAAGAAACATATTTTTAGGACCAATAGTCAAAGGAGAGCGGGTAGCTCTTTAGAAAACCCACAAAGAAGCAGGGGAGCGGGTATCGCGAGGCGACTTTTAAAAACTTCTCTCTTTGGGGTCGAAGTTGTAGGATTGACCCTCCTTATACCTCTCTTATAGTTTGTAATCTAAAGGTGAGCCGAAATCACAAGTGACACAACGGTTGATTTTGTTGTTTTTCATTTTTTTTTGGAATTTTTGATTACTTCATAATAGAAACTATTCACAAATGAAAGTGATAACTTCACGGGGAAGAGTCTTCAAACACTAATCTTCAAAAGTAAACACGATAATCGCACACACCTCCCCGGCAGCGGCGCCAAAAAATTGATTCGAACCCAAACACACACGTAGGTATATATAATGACGATATCAATAATATTATAGTAATAAGTATTCTGTGAGGATTCTAGAAGATTACTTTTATCCAAAGTAAAATCGAAAAACCTTCACGAGTCGTATCCCGACGAGGTGTGAAATGAAAATCGAGGTTAAATTCGTGATCGCGTGATTTGAATAGTTTCAAAGATTTGATTTGGGTTTTCTATTTCTACTTATGAAACGCTAAAACAAATAAAGGCAAGCACGCAATTAAGGCAACTAAGAATTTGACCTAAAAACGTTAACGGGAATCCTAAAAACACGACTTAAAACCTAAATTATCAAAATTTAACCCTAACAATGTTTTTTTATTTTTTATAAATCCTAAATGACTAAAGAAAATTTTAGAAAAAAAAATTGTATTTTTTTGACTTTTATTTTATTTAATGTGAATTAAAAACAAAATTAACCTAAATTAATAATTAAAAATAGAAAACTAATTATGAAAAATCTAGAAAAATTATGAAAAATACTTTGAACAATTTAAGACTTAAGAAAAATAAAAGAGACCAACCAACTTATCTCAATAAGCTAGAAATAAGCCCAAAAGGGCTGAGAGCTTATTAAGCAAAATGGGTTTAAAGAATTAGTTGTGTGGGTGTATAACGAAAAAGTCCCAAGGGAATTGTGGTAGCAGAGTGTGGTGTTAAAACTGGGTTGAGGTTGGTTGAGGTCAAGGGTTCAAGCCTAGCTCGCCATTGACTTTTCAATTTCCCTAGTTTTTTTTATTTTTGAAATTTACTTTTTGGAAAAGCTTTATATAACTAAAATAAAAACTTTTTGTAAAATGACTTTTTCTGAAACTAAAAAATAAGCTCAATGGAAATGGCTGATTAAGGCTTAAAACTTATTAACAATGGCTAAGACTTGATTGGCTTTTAAAGACTTCTATAAGCTATTGAAAAACTGACAAGCTGAAAACAAGCCAACCCTAAACCCAATAAGCCTAAAGGACTAAGAATAAGCTGTCAATTAAGCTTAGAATAAGCACAAAGAAGCTCAACGGTACTAACTATGAGTTAGTACTGTCAGCTTAAATCTAAAACTGCTAGGGATACTCTAAGCTTCAATAAGCACAAGGACTAAACCAATAAGCTGGTAAGCTCTTTAAACCTCAAAAAAGTTTGCATCTTTAGACTTCAACAAGGAACTTTGACAGTTTTTTTTACCATTTTTGACACTAAGAATAAGCCACAAAAAGCTTAATTCAAATCATGAAAACTGAAAACAGATGAAAATCAAACACCAAATAACTCCTAAAAGCTAACTTTAAGAAATTTGAACTACAATTAAGCTAGAAATTAAGCTTTCAAAACTAACAGTTTACACTAAACTAATTTTTTGGCTTTTTGAGTTTTTGACAAAACTGAAAATTTGAAAACTATGACTCAACTTCTTTTGACAACTAAAGGAAATGAAATAAAACTACTAATAAGACTAGATTTGAGCAAAATTAACAACTTAAGAGTAGATTTAAGAAAAGCTCACCAATAAGCTGATTTTATACCTTCTTAGCCATGAAACATTGCAAATAAGCTAAAACCCCTTACCACTAAACTAAAAACTTGTCTAATTTGAGTAAAACTACTACCTAGACTAGATTAAAGCTAAATCAATTTGGCTTATTGGCCAAAAGCTGACCAAACAGATTTTGTTTTGATAAAAACCTGTTAACCCAAACACCCATTTATCAAAACTGTTTTCATTTTGAAACTGTTTTAAACTAAATCAAGCTTAGATTTTCAAAAACAGATGATGAACCAAGTGTATTAAGCATTAATAAGCAACTTTCAACCACTGATAAGCACTGGACAATAAGCAAACCAAATAAGCAATTTTAAGCTAAAACTTAACAGTTTATATTTAAAACTTGAACTAATTAGCTATAAACTACAAACTAAGCATATTAAGCATATTTAAGACACATTAAGCAATAATAAGCAACTAGAAACAGTAAATAAGTAGTTCAATAAGTTGTTTAGCAAATAAGCAATTTGAAAGCATATAAAAGGAAAAAAAATGAAATAACCTGCAACCATAAGCTTACAATGAAGAGCCTAAAGATCTAGGGATTCAGCTTGTTGTCAATGAGCTGAATCCAAACCCATAAGCTCATTCATTGCTAGCTTATCATCCAAAAAGCTCAAAATCAGAATTTTTGATTCCAATGACACAGAAAACTCCCAAAAGCTATTGGAAAAGCTTATATGAGTAAAATATGTTCTAAAGGCTTATAAGAGCTTAAAGAAATGACTTGTAAACAAAAATAAGCTTAAATGCGTAAAGATTAAAAGAGACAGAATTGTAAAAACTTAAAAACTGAAATTTGCATTAATTCATTAAAAGGTTACAAGACTTTTGAAAGTAAAAGACAACAAGTAAATTAAGCTATTCTACTCATACACTACTCTTTTACACTACTCCTAATTTACATTAAAAAAAAAGTCTCCTCGTTACACTGAAACCCTAATCTATTTATACAAAAACTAAAGGCACAGGGTGTGCTAGTTGTGTTTCTTGTGTGAGGAGGGATGAACTCTTCATCCTGGCCTTCGAATCTTCCTTTCTTTCCAAGTCTTTACATCATAGCCCTTGATTCGATTCATGTCCCATCAACCAATAACATATCATGGTATTGCCAGCGTGGATTTGGCACCATCTGGGGTGGGGTTTTGAGCTTTTTCGTGGTGCAGGGCAAAGGATAGTGATGGGTGAATAGTAGTTTAGGCGGGAAAAGGGTGTGGGGCACTGTTCGTTTAATTATTAACGGGGTTAGGGGGTAAAGGACGTAGGGTGCAAAGGTTAAAAAGGTGTAGGGGCTAACATTGTTTGTCTCCTAAGGATTAAAACAGGGTTAGTCCGGTAAGGACTAAGGTGTAAATGGTTAAAAGGGGGGGTGGCTATTGGTTGTTAAAGGGGTTTGGGCTTTAGTTTAGTTTTGGGCCAGTTTCTTATTTAAAAGGGGATTGGGCTTAGTTAATGGATTTAGGGCTTTTAATTAAATAATAAGCATTCTTGGGCTGACCCGGCTCATTAACTCGGGTACGGGTTGGCCAACTAAGATGCTTATGTCTTCAGCTTCGACTTTGACTTGTTGACTTTGACTTTGACTTTGACTTTTCACCCGCTTTCTATTCTCGTGCTCGGTTTTGTCGCTTTTGGCTTCATTTTTGTCCTTTAGTGAATATCCGTTACCTGTACAGTATACAAAGCAAAATAAGCATATATTTAGCATTTTATGTTCGTTTTTGGTCATTTATGCTCGTTTTAATAGGTAAAAGGTATGCGTAATTGAGCACATACCACCCAGCGTTCCACCTGTGTTGCGGCTTGAAAAATTTTTACGTGATCCTCTAGGTCCCCAGTTCTGTCATAGGTTTTCACGTTATTAGGCATTCGTGTTTTCCGCAAACTTTTGAAATTGCGGATTCGAGGTGTGAATGGATCCAGTTCTTCGCATGACCAGAGCAATGTTAAATCGTCTTCATCTGTAGGCTTGTGCCTTTTTGACTTTGACTTCCAGTGTCCTCCATCGCTGGTGCCGCTCTCCGATACGCGAGATAATGGGGATTCACTTTCCCTTCCTCTTTTCATGATACGAGAGCGACCCCTGTCGCGAGAGTGATGCCCGTGTCTGGCTCTTGTCCTGTAGGAGGAGCATGTATTACCATATGATTCTTCGATGCCACAGGAGCGGTCTCTACTTCGAGGACGATCCCTGCTGAGAGAAGAGTCCCGTCTGTGAGGCAGACCTTCTTCTGTGAGAGATGTTCCTTTGAGCTTGTCCTATCCAGTCCGGACTTAGTTATGCTTGGCGAGTAAGTGTCGCTAAGTCGATCAAACGCGCTCTGCCTCCGATGACCTAGCCGGCCAAACACATTTCCATCGTTGTCTTCCAAGCGATCCCTCACATTGGCCTTCCCGACGGGTTACGGTACCTTGCGGACAAGGTCCCAGCACTTAAGTTTTGAGAGCCCTCTCTCATTCTTCGACTTTTCTTGGTATTATCCATAAAGTTTAGCCTGGTATGGACTTCTTTTCGCTTGTCACGACGAATCTTATCCATAATGACGGCATAGATTTCACCCCCCCCCCCCCACCCCATCGTTAATGGCCTCACTTAAGTCTTAGGATGTTCACCCTTGGTGCGACATCCGTTTCCTTCGGTATCTTTTCTTTGGTTGCAGTTTTCGTGACAGTGGTCACAATGGGGGTTGTGTTAGCCATTGCGCTCATTCTTCTGAGAGTAATTCCTAGTGTTGGGTCCCACGGATGGCGCCAACTTGTTGATACAAAAGTTGGGTCGGGTCTTGTTTAGTCAGAATAGGCAGCTATTCGGGTAAGTGCCTCGTTCTTGTACCAAGTGAACTTGTTTGAAGGACCCTGCACAAGGAATAACACACCGTTAATCTTAGCGTGGGAGCGGATCCCACGATTGGACTCCGGCGTGAGAGTAAGTATATAGTTTTGGGGAGTAATCAAATGTAATTAGGGTTTCAGTTTGCAAGAGATACATGTATTGATGATGATTGAGTTCTTTTTATAGACTAAATAATCCTTAGGGTTTCCATAACTTTCGACCCAAGACACGGCCAAAATTGTAGGGATTCGGAATTATTCCTAATGATTTAAATAAGTAAAACATTATCTTTACTAAATTAGGGTTATTCTTTAAGTTAACTTGTGAAGATTCCGTGGCCACGGCGTGTGCGGTAGCCGCGACCCGTAGGTCCAAAATGTCGTGACACGGATGCGTGTGCCGGTGGCCCATTATCAAATGCCAAAGACACTAATAGTATGAGGTGGGATGGGCCGGTCCATACTATACGTCATCACTTATAAACCACTTAATCAGCCTCTTACGTGGGAGATGAGAGCTTTAATGTTTCCCCCGGGTTTGAACCTATATTTTTTCCCCACTAAGAAGAAAAAAACACTCCCAGAGTCACTTTAATATTCTTCCTTTATCCTTATTAAATTTAAATTTGTGTACATTTATCTTAACAATGGTTACGCTAATTGTTTACTAGTGTAAACTATTTCAATTGCTTCTACATTTTAATTTTAATTTGAAATATAAACATTTGTCAAATGTTTACTCTTCACTAGATATAAACACTCGACAAAAATGACAAAGATCATTATTGAGGTTTATTTACAATTACAAACATATTCTCTGGAAAATTGCAAATAAGGTCCTTACCATTTACTCTTAAATTCTTCATTATAAAAGCACTCTCTCAGTTAATTTAAAAACCGTGTAACAAAAATTTATACAAATGTCTCTCCGATTTACATGTGCTGAAAAAACATCTACAGTGTCATTACTTGTGGTTATAGAAACAATCCTTTTGTGGCCTATTGATATAATGATATCTAGTGCAAGAATCATTGGTTTAGATCGTTTGATTTATCGTATTATATATTCATAATTTTGTAAATTTGCATCTGAGTGGAAATATTTCTCGAGTCGGTCATGTTTCGCCGACCGTATGGTCACATAGAAAATTATTGTTGCCTTCTTGGTGTGATATTAAAGATAAACGAATACTATTTGTTTCTTTATATTGAAAACCTTTCTCTGCTACCTTAGTACCTTTGTTATTAGTATAAATTTTGTTGGCAGGAAGATCTACCTTTTTATATCCTAAGAGCATCACGTGTCATGGCGGCCCTACTGAGTGTTACATCACTGTCACCTCATTTTAACACAACAACTCAAAATACTCTCACCACTTACCAATTTATTTATTTTCCTATTTTTTCACACAAACTAAATTTATTTCATTTCAATAAAAATACAATACGCAATAAAAATACAACAATACGAAAATTAAATTAATCTGTTTCGTATTCCGAATAAGATTGCACCCCTAATTTCAACCTAAATAACTCATATTCAGCTTGTTCTTTCTTCATTTTCTCCTCTCACTCTTTTTCAGCTCTTGCTTCTTCTTCCAATGTTTGTCTTAATACCTCTTCATCCTGAAGTAGTTGCTGATACTCTTTCTCAGTAAGAAATCCCTGAGATATAAAGGAGATGTGGGTTGGTGCGTATGTTGTTTTGATGACGAACCACCCCTATGGGTTTCTGAGTGAGGGAATTGCTTTGGTTGCGGGATTGCTTCGGTTGGTTTTTCGGGTGCCAGTGGTTGTGTGATTTTCTTATCAGACGTGAGATTTTGAAATTGTGTTGAATGGTGTGAAAACAATGATGAAAATAGTTGGTATTTATAAAGGGAAAAGAAAGGAGTTGGAATTTTGAGATAACCAAACATATTTACTCTCAATTTGTTTTTTTATTTTTGCAGCCTTTCTATAAAGAGCAAGATTCATCTCGTAATCTTTATTAGATTCTTGTTTCAAAAAAGTGTCGATCAAAGCACGGCTCTCATGTGTAATGTCGTAGCATTTCTCGTATGCTTTTCTAAAATCGCTTTTAGCTGCGCTTGCATTTTCAAATTGAACGGCTAACTCCATAATCGCTTTCTGGCGAATAATATTTTCGTCAATAAGTTTTGTAACCAAAGCTTGAATTTCATCGAAGGTGTGTGGAAGTGAACAAGCCATATTAGATTTTTGTTTGGGATAAAATGTGAAAATTTAAAGTAAAATAGGATGTTATTTATAGAGTAAAAGTGGGTATTAATTTTAAAGTGGTATTATTTAAAATATATAAAATTATGAAAAACAAACGGTAATGTTTTAAATTTTTTGTCATCTTTTGTGTTGGAGAACCGGCGAAAATGAAATGGCGAAGGGTTTGGCGAAGGGTGTCACACCGATTGCTCTAAGTATGATATTGACAAAAGTCCATATTGGTGGACATAGACCATTAAGGGTCCACTAGGATTGCTTATGGCCCATGAATCTTTATTCATCACTCAAATGATTTAATCTAAAGAACATGTTACTACATTACGTTTAGATAAGTTTCATAACGAGTACGATTAAAATGCCGACTCTTTGATGCGGGTTGAAACGTGTAGGTTTTACCCACCAACACACATTGATTCAAGCATATTCGTTTCTTATATCGACTTATTAGTTAATGCCAATGTGTGAAACCTTCAGTTTTCTGATTAGCCAATGTGTGAAACTTTTTATTGTCGATACGAGTTACACTTGACTTTTCAGAGTCAAATGATGCATTACCTATAACAGCATATATTAAACCAAAAGATCATTTGACACCCAATAAATCATCAAGGGGTTGATTTACAAACGACCGAACTAACACACACAAACTACATTAGACTCTCTAAGCTCGAACACTGGTAACTCTAACTTCATCTATCACAGGCCCACAAAGTGATCCGAAATCATCAGCTCTAGTATGATAGTATGAGCTGTAAAACGTCACTCTAGTTCTTGCTGATATCGCCTTAAACTTCAGGCTAACCGTCTCCCATTTCCCCTTTCCTTCCGATTTAAACGGTGCTTTCAATGTCTCTTTCGCGGCAAATGCTTCAACCATCATATCACCATGGCACCCGTTCTTTGCATCTCCAATAGCAAAAGTTAGAGTATACATGTTGTTTGGGATGGTTCTGATGATTTGTGCAATAGCACTTTCCCTTCCAGCCACTAGTTCAATTGCTGCAATGCCACTAGGCACGTTGAAGTGTTTGTTGTCAATAAATTTAACCGCTTTCAAAGACTCGATGATCCATCCAGGAAGAGGAGATGTGATGTCTTCCTGTCGCGGTGGAAGGAGGACTCCATTGGTTGAGTTGAATAATCTATGAGGACCTTCCTCGAATCCACCATTTTTCACCATATTAACTGCAGTAAAAGATAAAAGTAAATAAATCAATTTTCCAAATTTGAATAAGCTCATTCTACTTACGGCGAGTAGGTCTAGGAGGGAGTAGCTCCTTAATAGCAACGGCGTCAATAAGGGGTCCACATTTAGGATCTTCTTGTACACCCGGGTTATGGAAAGTTAACTTGACACTAGTCGAATTCGCTTTAAACCCATAAGCATACACATCACCACCATCACTACTATACAACGTCTGGAGCGGAAGGTCACCCGACTGAGGTGGGACCGAAACTCTCAAAACCTCTTGTTGAGCACAAGTTCTAGAAGCACCAAAAGTAATGGCGTAAAGAGATCCAGCTTTAACCGCTAAGGTTTGGGAAATTGTGGCTTCGTTACCGAGCCTAACAGCGTGGACCCCATGTGCGACCGGGAAGTACATCCCGCCGGGCTGGGGTCCACCGTGGATGTACTCCACTAAGCCGCTAATTTCCCATTTTGGTAAGGCGTTTTTGCCTATTAGAACTGTTTTCTTAATGTCTGTTGCTTTTGGTGCTTCTTCAAAGTTGCCATTTGGTAACAATCCTGTAACAAACAATATTGTCAGTAACAGATCCAGAATATTTACTACTCCGTAGTTGTATATAACACAAAATGGTTTATTACGTGTGTTTTGATTAACTAATTATCCATTATTCTATAGTAAATAGATATTTATAAAATAATCATCCTAGAGGGTGTTTGTGATTGCTTATTTTTTTTCAGCTTATTTATGCAGATAAGCAGTCTATAATGCAAATAGCTTCTACAAAGCAGCTGGATTTGTTTGAACATGCTTATCTAAGATTTAAATTACTAAAATTATCTTTCTACCTCAGATCTAACATATAACCTTATCTAAAATGTGTTCAAATGACACTTTCAAACCAATATGCTTATTTTTAAGCTGCTTATCAGCTGAAAGAACTTTGCAATCCTAAAACCCTCTTGGTAACCACTTATTTTTAGCAACCAAAAACACCCTTTTCACACAAACAATTTTTTTAACTTGCTAAGTATGCAAATGCGTGCAAAATGGGGTTAGTGTATGTTTACATTAATGAAACATAAATATATATACCTTCCAAAGGAGTTGGAGTTGGTTTTGAAGTTTTGGCAGCAAGAGCAGCATATGAAAGCAAAGTGAATGCAAGGAAAATGGTGAGAAATTTAGTCATTTTTGGGAAGAAAAAGTGGGAAGTGTTATTGGATGTGAGTGACAAAAAAGGGTTTAGTGTTGGTGGATTTATATTGGGAAGAGGAAACAGGGGATTGTGTATGGTGATGATGATAGGCATGTGGGATGTTGGGTATATTTTTTTAGTATTTTTTTTCCAACATTATTCATTTTCTCCTTGATTCATGCAATCAAATCAAATATTACACATTCTCCTTTATTTAAATTTTGGATTATGACAAACTAGAGACAAGAGTATATTTTTCTTGAGAAAATAATGTTTGTGAAATAGTTTAGTGTTATGTTTTACTTGCTTGCTTTGCATTTCTCGACCACTTCTAAAATTATTAATCAATTTCATTTGTCGAAAGAATGGGTTCTCTTGGAAAACTTTTTCAGTTATCGATAACAAAAGGTTTAATATTGATGGATTTGTATTAGGATGGTAGTGGCTAGTAGAGGTGTACATTGATCGGTTTGACCAAAAACCGATCAGGTTTGAAAATCAAACCGGTTTTTGTCAACGATAGAGGTGTCCAAAAAACCTGAGGAACTCAAAAAGAACCGGAAGAACCGTAAACGGAACCGTATATCGAACCATGGTCGGTTCTTGGGTTCCTAAAATTTCAATTTTCGGTTCTCGAGTGGTTCGGGGGGAACAAAACAGGTTCGACTCGCGCACGCGGAAAAAGAACCTGTTCTTTTTGAAAATATGAATTAAAATAGGGTTTGTTTGAGATATTATGTAGAACATGTAGCATTTTAACAAAATAAAAAATAAAACCATATCCTTTAGGCCCTTATTAAGCTGTAAAAAAATTCTAAAACCTAAAAATGTGGATAGATTGGCGATCTTTTGAATGATAACGAGGTTGTTAAAGAGATGGAAGAAGTGGTACGAAGTTATAAAGTAAAACAAGTGATGGAGCGTTAAGCTTTCGAGGTTTGAAACATAAATGTGTGTTCTTGATATTTTTTAACAACTATAAACTTATATTTTTTATATTTTATGTTTTTGTTTATGTTATTTTGAACTATTGGAACGATTTGCATTGTTGCAGACATTTTTGTGTGTTTTTGTATTGTTATAGTTGATGAGGTGTCATTTTATATATTTTTTCGGGGTCATTTAACCCTCTGTGTGTGTCATGCACTCGCGCCTGGTGTGTGTGTGTGTGTGTGTGTGTGTGTGTGTGTTTTTGTATTTTTAGCACTTGGCTCCTCGCTCTCCCCGCTCGCGCAGGAACTATCGTGCATGGGCTCAATTGGAGAACAAACGGACAATACCACGACTCTACACCAACTATCTTGCAGCAAATGCAGATATAGAATATAGTAGGGAGCGGCATCGCAAACATACGCGACGGCTGTCAGATGCATTCAAGGAGACGGGTAAAGATTTCTAGACGGCGTCCTCGCGCAACGTAATTCCGACTTAAAGATACCTAGATGATCCGCACCGCTCGGGGCACCGCTCTGCGACAGAGATATAATGCGACGCCGTCACGCCTCTTTTTCTTATATTCTGTCCAAGTGTGTCACTGTCGCTTAGGGTTATATTCGCTGTAACTTGGTGAGGACGAACCTACTTAAATAGTTGAGTATATCAGGTTTTGCCGTTTTTAGGGCCTCATCTCCCCTTATTGAGTACGCGCTCGCCTTTAATCCATGCTTTAAACAAGTGAAGTTCATCTATCCTTAATCACTCAATATGTTTATATGTTTTGTGATTGATTCTTGTTCTTCTTTCTTGTTTAATATGCTAGGCTAGATCTTTTAGTATTTACTTATGATTGCATGAAACTTAGTTTGTAGATCGTTTTAATGTTGCTTTTTGTGATGGATGTGCTCGTTAGGCTTTAGAAAACTAGCCATAAGATATTAAATTGGCATAGATGTCTAGGGAAACGCTAGTGCGTAAAAAGGATACCATCGGGAGAAACAGTCTTCTACTACTTCACTATGTGTGTGGTGTGTCACAAGGTATGTAATTCGCATGTAATCTCTCTTTGTAGTGCTCCTTGTATAGTCTCCATACTACCTTACTTGTGCGTTGCCTTAACAGAATATTACGTAGACGACAGGTTCGTGTAATTTGTTCATGACTTAGGAAATACTTACACAAATCCTCCACACGCTCGCGCGCGCGACAACCGCATCACTCCCCCGCGCTCATATGACCGCCTTCCTATAAAACTATAGGCGTAATGCATTGATTAATAAATACGTTCGTTTATCATAAAAACGCCCCCTCTCTCCACTCCCCACCCATATGTGTGTGTGTGTAGATATTAATTAGTTTAAATTAGTTAAACCAAACCAACACAGCACCGCTCCCTCTCTCACATGATTTTATCTGCCCCCCCTTTCTCCGCCCCACTCTCTCATTTTTAAACAAAACAATCATAAAATACAAAAAACGAACCCCTCCCCTCTGCACGCACTCTCCACACGTGACT
Organism: Tanacetum coccineum; assembly: GCA_026074375.1. NCBI lineage: Eukaryota > Viridiplantae > Streptophyta > Magnoliopsida > Asterales > Asteraceae > Tanacetum > Tanacetum coccineum. The sequence continues at coordinate 24,421 of BQNB010020997.1, read as the reverse complement.
CTGTTAGATTCTGTTTGAGCTTCACAACCTATTCCTCTTGCACGAATAGACAATCATAGGCATTATTATTAGTTAAAATGGTAATACGTTACCCTAAGTTTGTGACCACGCTCTGCGTCCTATCTTTTTTTATCACTCGCATGTGTTATTTGTCATGCACTTTAGGTTAATTAGAAACTAATACGCGTGCCAGCCTCTCAGGCTGACCCCCCTCTTTGCATTACGCTTTAGGTTTATTTAGGATTTAATTATTATAATTAGGTTTGATTTGTACTAAACACTGGGTAGAGAGAACTCTCCGTCACCTCCGCGCAGATGTTAAGAGTTAAACTTTTACTCTATTCAGCTGATACGACTACATTCATCTACATTACGAAGCCTACACTTTCCGGGAAAACGCGGGTACACTGCCGTTAAAGTGTTGTTTTTTAGGTATAGTCAGCATAAAAATTAATAGTAAAACTTGATAACATGAAATAACACTACACGACGTCACATCCATCATTCTTTTTCGAAACTCGCGTTTCCCATTAACGTCTATGCCAATTTAATATCTTGATGTGCGGTTTATAAGGACTTCACAGGAAGTTTTACAATCCCCTAGGCAGTGCACCTAATCGTTGCAGTGTAGTATAGGCAAGACTCGGGGGTTGTTATCGTTCTCTAGGGGAATAGGTTGTGAAGGCTTCGAACAGAATCTAACAGGAGGTCTTCGGGGTTGAGAGAAGGTACTTTTGGTATTTTATATTTAGAAAGCAGATAAAATCATGGTTGGAGGTGTTGGTTTGGGTTTTAATAATTAAACTAAATTAATATTCTAAATACTTGGGATAACTTTTATGATAATAACGAAAGTTCGTATTTTATTTAATCATGTATTGCTATTACTCCTTAGTTTGTTGTCTCATAGTCCTGTTGTTGGTACTGTTGCTTTGTCTCACTTGTGCATGACTTTGTGTATGTATTTCATAAGTCATGAAACAAATTACACGAATCCTGTCGTTCATCGTAATATTCTGTTAATCGGCAAACGACAGCATCATAGGTAATGCGTTATATTGAGATATTTCTAGGCTCCTAGAGTATATATACATGCAAATTAACTCCTTTATGAGGTGTATATCTAGCATAGGTTATCTGGTAGTATGTAAGACTCCCGTGTATCGGTAGGTTGGGGTTATCCTTTTTACGCACTACGTGTTCCCTAGAACATCTTTTGCCAATTTAAATTTCTTATGGATAGTTCTTTCTAAAGGCACCCTCCCACCCTTCTCCCTATTCGAGCACATCCATCACAAAAAAAAGCAAATTAAAACGATATCTACTAACTAAGTTTAATGGCACTTCATAAGTAAATACTAAAGATCTAAGCCTAGCATATATTAAATCAAGAAAGAAGAACAAGATAAGAGTCAATACAAAACATCATAAACAATATTGAGTGATTAAGGTTAGTTGAACTTCACCTGTTTTAAGCCATGATTAAAAGGCTCATTACTATAGGGAGTCGTTGAGGCTCCTATAAAAACGGCCTAAAAGCTGCTATACTCGAACTATTTAAGTTAGGGTTCGTCTCTCAAAAGTTACACACTAAAACCCTAAAAACGGATTTGGAGATATAGAAAAAGAGGCGTGACGGCGTCGCATTATATCTCTGACGCCGTCGCCCCGTAGAATCTTCTAGGGTTTCTTTAAGTCGGTTACGTTCTGACGCCGTCTAGAAATCTTTTACGCCGTCTCTTGAATGATCCTGACGCCGTCGCGTATGGTTTGCGATGCCGTCTCCAGCTACTATTAGGAATTTCTTCAAGATAGTTGGTGTAGAGTCGTGGTATTGTCCGTTTGTTCTCCAATTGAGCCCAAGTCACGTGTATTTCCTCCAAAAGCCATCCAAGTGCTAAAAATACAAATAAACAAAACAATTAATCACATATTCCTAGGGATATTGCTGATCTTTTAGAGGGTTTAAATGACCCCAGAAAAAATATATAAAATGACACTTCTTATCAATATAACAATCAAAAACACACAATAATTGTCAATGCAACATGAAATCGTTACAATAGTTCAAAATAACATAAACAAAAACATAAAATATAAAAAATATAAGTTTATAGTTGTTAAAAAATATCAAGAACACACATTTATGTTTCAAACCTCGAAAGCTTAACGCTCCATCACTTGTTTTACTTTATAACTTCGTACCACTTCTTCCATCTCTTTAACAACCTCGTTATCATTCAAAAGATCGCCAATCTATCCACATTTTTAGGTTTTAGAATTTTTTTACAGCTTAATAAGGGCCTAAAGGATATGGTTTTATTTTTTATTTTGTTAAAATGCTACATGTTCTACATAATATCTCAAACAAACCCTATTTTAATTCATATTTTCAAAAGAATGGTTCTTTTCGAGAAAGTACCGGAACCGGTTGGTTCCGTCCCGAACCATCTCGAGAACCGAAAATTTGAAATTTTAGGAACCAAGAACCGGACCATGGTTCTGATATACGGTTCCGTTACGGTTCTTCGGTTCTTTTGATTTCTCAGGTTTTTTGGACACCTCTATCGTTGACAAAAACCGGTTTGATTTTCAAACCTGATCGGTTTTCAATGTACACCTCTACTAGCCACTACCATCCTAATACAAATCCATCAATATTAAACCTTTTGTTATCGATAACTGAAAAAGTTTTCCAAGAGAACCCATTCTTTCGACAAATGAAATTGATTAATAATTTTAGAAGTGGTCGAGAAATGCAAAGCAAGCAAGTAAAACATAACACTAAACTATTTCACAAACATTATTTTCTCAAGAAAAATATACTCTTGTCTCTAGTTTGTCATAATCCAAAATTTAAATAAAGGAGAAGATGTTAATATTTTATTTGATTGCATGAATTATCAAGGAGAAATAGAATAATGTTGGAAAAAAAAAATACTAAAAAAATATTCCCAACATCCCACCCATGCCAATATCATCACCCTACACAATCTCCCTGTTTCTCTTCCCAATTATAATCCACCAACATCCGGTGTAAGAACGCTCTCTCTTTTTTTTGACACTGTGACATCCAATAATCACTTCCCTCTTTTTCTCTCCCTAAAGAATGACTAAATTTCTTCTACCATTTTCCTTGCATTCATTTGCTTGATCTAGTATGCTGCGCTTCTGCTGCCGCTTCAAAAACTTCAAAACACTCCAACTCCTTTGGAAATGAATAAATCTATTCTTTTTTTAGACTATTCCTGTTTAAACATACGCGCTCTCGTTCACCGCTCGCGATGACAAGCCTACATATGGTGTCTTCTGATGTTATTAGCTCTCTTTAATCCATAACACACAAAATTGTATATTTATTGTACCCTTTATATTATGAGATAGATACTTACAGACTCAACCACTCCTATGTTTTTTTACTGCGCGACAGCGGTTATTTAAAAATAAAGGTCAATCTCCTCATATAACATGAACCACTCATAATTTCCTTATATCACTCCGATCCACGCCATTCCTATGTCTGTATACCTATACCTATCTACACCTATGTGTCTATCGATAATTAGTATAGTAGTGATATAATATAACCTATTAGATAGAACTAAATGTGTATGTAAAATTAAATCTTGTGTTCGTAGTTTGTAGAAGATTAGGCAGGTTCCAACAAAAATCCATCGTCTTTAATAACGGCTATAAATATATATATATATGCAATATATCCATACCTCCCCCCTTCAACTCTACACTGTGTACGATCTCTAACTACAACATCAATAGACACCCCCACACATAGACTTGTGTTGTGTATAGAACACGTATCTCACATAATATAACTAGATATACTCATTAAGATAAATATCACTCCCCCTGCCTCATTATCTCTCACACCCTATGAGAATATAACAACCCCACCTTCTACTACCCACAACATTCAATGAGACATACCAACACTCTCCCCCCTCCAACCCACCCTCCCCCCCCCCCCTCCCCCCAAATTTCACCTTCCTATTACAACCATACTCAACACTTCCGCTCCGCACCCCCCCCATAGTAATCCCCCCCCACCACCCCCGACCACCGTGTGTAACATACACATATTAACCCTCACCCCCCCTCTCCCCCCCCCCCCCCGGCCCCCCCCCCCCCCCCCCCCAAGGAGCGGCCTCACTCTCTCAAGGGGAAATGCGGCTTATTGGCATATACGCTGGGCGACCACATGGGGGGATGTTGTAGATGGGTAGTGACTAGTTCCGACGCGCGGTTTGGGCTGGACCCCAGCCCGGCTTGGTATTTGTTAATCTTCTCCAGGTGTCTGCGACAGACAGTGGTGATGTTAGTGTTGTTGGCCGCGTTGCGCTGTGTGAGTTCTCGTGTGGTTTGTGTGGTTAGAACGATGTTGGGGTGCTCACAGGAAGGGATTTTGTGTGCTGCCAATATCCTGAGAGCGCTGTTAATAGCTGGGGGCCCCATATTTTACGCACACTCTCCAGATAGACTTTGTTGGTGTTTCTAGAAGTGTCCTCTCTCAGGGCGTGGTCCTTCTGTGTGTGTGACGCGCAGTTCGAGGACGTTCGCGTGCCCACACTCTGTGTCGGCTTCTGTGGTTGGGATTTTGGGTTTTTCCTTTAAGTGACAGGCATAGACCCGGCTCCGACGTGCTATAGAGGAGAGTTGTGTGTGTGTGTGGTGTGTGTTGTATGACATGGCTGTAGTTGCGTAGTTTAAACAGCAGATATAATACATAATTTTCAAGTATATGTCCCAACACCCCCCCCCAGGGTGTACAGAAGTATTCCTAAATGTGGGAACCCATTTATTTGGTGTTGTGTGTCCAAGAGATGATCGCCGTCGCTTATTAGGGAGCTATCCCTCCTGACGTGTGTGTCCCACGCCGTAGTAAGAATGCGTATTCAGAATTTTGTATATATGTGTGTGTTAGTTATGTGTGTGTGTGTGTGTTACTCTCGCAGTTAATATGGAGTGAAATGTGTGGTGAATTGGAGAGAGTTGATAGAGAGATAACAGATAACACTTGAAGTCTCTTCACCAGATGATCGAGACATCGATTATTCTCCTTGTTGAGGAACTATTCGAGTCTAGAGAGACTCGCGCGGTTAAATGTTGTGTAGATATATAAAACAGACTCACTCACGTGTCCCCCTATCGGATTCGCACCTCGCAAATTTGAAAACTAGAGGGCTCAACAGTATAGCTCTCGGGGGGTCACCGCAGCTCTGTGAGGGGAATTGGTGGTTTTCTGGGCGTCTGGCGGGGTCCTGGCTTAAGACATGCTCCCCTCCGGGGCTCCAGGGGGTTGCATGGTTATATTGAGGATAGTCATTTTTGGAGGCTGGATGGCTGGGTGGTTGTTGCCTGGAGGCTAGGCTGCGGCTGGGGCGGGTGGCATGGGGCTGGTAGGACTGGGAAAGGGGAAAGTGCTATTTGCACAATCATTCAGAACCTCCCCAATAAAACATGTATACTCTAACTTTTGCTATTGGAGATGCAAAGAACGGGTGCCATGGTGATATGATGGTTGAAGCATTTGCCGCGAAAGAGACATTGAAAGCACCGTTTAAATCGGAAGGAAAGGATTTTGGGGATGGGAGAATGGGAGGGAGGAGAGACGGTTAGCGCCTGAAGGTTTAAGGCGATAAACGCAAGAACTAGTTCTTAGTGAGTGAGTTTTTACAGCTCATTTACTATCATACTAGAGCTAGCTGATGATTTCGGAATCACTTTGTGGGCCTTTCTGTGTATAGATGAGTTGAGAGAGGATGAAGTTAGAGTTACCAGGGTCGAGCTGTAGAGAGTCTTAATGTAGTTTTGTGTGTTGTTTAGTTCGGTCGTTTGTACATTCAACCCTCTCTTGATGATTTATTGAGGTGTCAAGTGATCTTTTGGTTGTATATTCTGGTTATAGGTAATGGCGATCATTTGAGCTCTTAAAAGTCCAAGTGTAACTCGTTATCGACAATAATAAGTTTCACACATTGGGCTAATCAGAAAGAAAACTGAGGTTTCACACATTAGGTTTATATAATAAGTCGATATAAGAAACGAATATGCTTGAATCAATGTGTGTTGGTGGGTAAAACCTACACGTTTCAACCCGCATCAAAGAGTCGGCATTTTAATCGTACTCGTTATGAAACTTATCTAAACGTAATGTAGTAACATGTTCTTTAGATTAAATCATTTGAGTGATGAATAAAGATTCATGGGCCATAAGCAATCCTAGTGGACCCTTAATGGTCTATGTCCACCAATATGACTTTATTTTTCAATATCCATACCTAGAGCTATCGTGTGTGAACACCCTTCGCCAAACCCTTCGCCATTTCATTTTCGCCGGTTCTCCAACACAAAAGATGACAAAAAATTTAAAACATTACCGTTTGTTTTTCATAATTTTATATATTTTAAATAATACCACTTTAAAATTAATACCCACTTTTACTCTATAAATAACATCCTATTTTACTTTAAATTTTCACATTTTATCCCAAACAAAAATCTAATATGGCTTGTTCACTTCACTCACACGTCGATGTAATTCTTTCGCTCGCTCTTGGTTACAAAATTATTGCTCGAAGATATTATTCGTCAGAAAGCGCTTATGGAGTTATCCGTTCAATTTGAAAATGCAAGCGCAGCTAAAAGCGATTTTAGAAAAGCATACTAGAAATGCTACGACATTACACATGAGAGCCGTGCTTTGATCGACACTTTTTTGAAACAAGAATCTAATAAAGATTTACGAGATGAATCTTGCTCTTTATAGAAAGGCTGCAAAAATAAAAAAACAAATTGAGAGTAAATATGTTTGGTTATCTCAAAATTCCAACTCCTTTCTTTTCCCTTTATAAATACCAACTATTTTCATCATTTTTTTTCACACATTCAAACACAATTTCAAAATCTCACGTCTGATAAGAAAATCACACAACCACTGGCACCCGAAAAACCAACCGAAGCAATCCCGCAACCAAAGCAATTCCCTCACTCAGAAACCCATAGGGGTGGTTCGTCATCAAAACAACATACGCACCAACCCACATCTCCGATTACTCAGGGATTTCTTACTGAGAAAGAGTATCAGCAACTACTTCAGGATGAAGAGGTATTAAGACAAACATTGGAAGAAGAAGCAAGAGCTGAAAAAGAGTGAGAGGAGAAAATGAAGAAAGAACAAGCTGAATATGAGTTGATTTGTGAAATTAGGGGTGCATCTTATTCAGAATACGAAACAGATTAATTTAATTTTCGTATTGTTGTATTTTTATTGCGTATTGTATTTTTATTGAAATGAAATAAATTTAGTTTGTGTGAAAAAATAGGAAAATAAACTATAAATTTGTTAATTGTTGCGAGTATTTTTAGTTGTTGTGTAAAAAGAGTGTACAGTGATTTATAAAACTCATTCGCTCCCCCCCCTCTCCCGGGCCCCCCCCAACCCCCCCCCCCCCGCCCCACCCCCCCCCCCATTACCACGGTGCCCATTCTCTTAACCATATTCTCCCCCCCCAACTTGGGTGGTTTCTGAGAGATGTTTTGGTGGGTGGTACGGGTTAGATCGGTGGATGAGAGGGCGCCTAGATAGATAGATAGAAGAACCTGTCGTTGTAGAGAATACACATAGAGATAGAGAAATAGAGAGTAGAGAGATAGAAGGTTGTGCAGCCAGAGATTATAATTGTGAGATGTGAAGGTTTTAGTACGCGCCCCCCCCCATTTTGATCATTTTTTGTGAATGGCATCCAAATATATATATATTATTAGATGCCGTATATGGTGTTGAATATACGATACATATAGGAGAACAGGGCGGGGGGGTGATGTGGTGGGGTTGTGGTGATTTTTGTGTTGAAGCGTTTGGGGTGTGTATATGTGTGTGTTGGTTTGGCTGGGGTTGAGAAAGGTTTTCAATATAAAGAAACAAATAGTATTTCGTTATCTTTAATATCACACTAAGAAGGCAACAATAATTTTCTATGTGACCATACGGTCGGCGAAACATGACCGACTCGAGAAATATTTCCACTCAGATGCAAATTTACAAAATTATGAATATATAATACGATAAATCAAACGATCTAAACCAGGATTCTCTGGCTCTAGATATCATTATATCCAAGCTAGGCCACAAAAAGGATTGTTTCTATAACCACAAGTAATGACACTGTAGATGTTTTTTCAGCACATGTAAATCGGAGAGACATTTGTATAAATTTTTGTTACACGGTTTTTAAATTAACTGAGAGAGTGCTTTTATAATGAAGAATTTAAGAGTAAATGGTAAGGACCTTATTTGCAATTTTCCAGAGAATATGTTTCTGGAATTGTATAAAACTCCTATTAATGATTCTTTGTCATTTGTTTGTCGAGTGTTTATATTCTAGTGAAGAGTAAACATTTGACAAATTGTTTTTTATTTCAAATTAAAAACCTTTAAAATGTAGAAGCAATTGAATGAAATTAGTTTACAATTGTATTCAATTAGCTGTCGTAACCATTGTTACCAGATAAAATAAATGTACTAAAATTTAAATTTAATAGGATAATGGCAAGAATATTTAAGTGACCGCTTGGGGAGTGTTTTTGTTTCTTCATTAGTGGCGGAAAATATAGGTTCAAACCCGGGGGAAACATTAAAGCTCTCATCTCCCACGTAAGAGGCTGATTAAGTGGTTTATAAGTGATGACGTATAGTATGGACCGGCCCAGCCCACTCATACTATTAGGGGCTTGGTAGTTGATAATGGGCCTCCGGCTCACGCATCGCGGTCACGACCTTTTGGACCTACGGGTCGCGGCTACCGGCACACTGTCCGTGGCCACGGTATCTTCACAAGTTATCTTTAAGAATAACCTAATTTAGTAAGAGATATGTTTTACTTATTTAAATCAGTTAGGATAATTCCGAATCCCTACAATTTTGGCCGTGTCTTGGGTCGAAAGTTATGGAAACCCTAAGGATTATTTAGTCTATAAAAAGAATAATCATCATCATACATGTTATTCTTGCAAAACTGAAAACACACTGAATTAAATATGATTTTACTCCCAAACTATATTTATACTTACTCTCGCCGCGCCTCCCCCCCCCCCCCCCCCCTACCATCGAGTCCAGGATTTTGAGTCCAATCGTGGATACGACTCCCACGCTAAATTAACGATGTGTTATTCCTTGTTGCTAGGGTCCTTCAACAAGTTTCACTTGGTTACAAGAACGGATTGGCGGCACATACACGATATAGCTTGCCTTATTCTGACTTCTAATTCCTAAACACAGACCGAGACCCAACTTTTTGTATCAACAAGTTGGCGACTCCGTGGGAGTTCCAATTCCCCAACACTAGGAATTCTCTCCTGTAGATACTGATGCTCGCAATGGATTTAACCACAAAACACCCATTTGGGTTGTATTTGTTGACCACTGTCACGAAAAAAACTGCAACCAAAGAATAAAGTGATTACCGAAGGAAACGGATGTGCACCCAAGAGTGAACATCCTTAGACTTTTCTTGTTTTGAGGAACATTAGAGGGAAATCTTGCCGGTCATTATGGATAAGATTCGGTTTCTTTTCTTCATCTTGTTAGAGCGTATGAACAAGCGAAAAGAAGTCCATACCAGGCTAAACTTTAGGGATAATACCAAGAAAAGTCGAAGAATGAGAGAGGGCTCTCAAAACTTAAGTGCTAGGACCTTGTTAGCAAGGTATCGTAACCCGTCAAGAAGGCTCAAGGCGAGGGATCGCTTGGAAGACAACGATGGAAACGTGTTTGGCCGGCTAGGTCATCGGAGGCAGAGCGCGTTTGATCGACTTAGCGACACTTACTCGCCAAGCACAACTAAGTCCGGGCCGGACAGGACAAGCTCTAGGGATCATTCTCATAGTAGAGGTCGCCCTCACAGACGGGACTCTTCTCTCAGCAGGGATCGTCCTCGAAGTAGAGACCGCTCCCGTGGCATCAAAGAATCATATGGTAATACATGCTCCTCCTACAGGACAAGAGCCGGACACGGGCATCACTCTCGCGACAGGGGCCGCTCTCGTATCATGAAAAGAGGAAGGGAAAGTGAATCCCTATTATCTCGCGTATCGGAGAGCGGCACCAGCGATGGAGGACACTTGAAGTCAAAGTCAAAAAGGCACAAGCCTACAGATGAAGACGATTTAACATTGCTCTGGTCATGCGAAGAACTGGATCCATTCACACCTCGAATCCGCAATTTCAAAAGTTTGCGGAAAACACGAATGCCTAATAATGTGAAAAACCTTAGACAGCACTGGGGGACCTAGAGGATCACGTAAAATTTTTCAGCCGAACCCAGGTTGGATAGCTTGGGTGGTATGTGCATCAACCTACCGCATCCCCCCTTTTACCCCCTATTCCCCTCCAAACGAGCATAAATGACCAAAAACGAACATAAAATGCTAAATATATGCTTATTTTGCTTTGTATACTGTACAGGTAACGGATATTCACTAAAGGACAAACAATAAGCCAAAGCGACAAAACCGAGCACGAGAATTAGAAGCGGTGTGAAAAAAGTCAAAGTCAAAGTCAAGTCAACAAGTCAAAGTCGAAGCTGAAGACATAAGCATCTTAGTTGGCCAACCCGTACCCGAGTTAATGAGCCGGGTCAGCCCAAGAATGTGGTCCAAAATACCGGGCAGCGGATCGGACCGAAACACCTTCGGTCCGGTCCGGTCGGTCCGGTCTTCCGGTCCGGTCCGGTTAACGGTCTGGTATGCTCACCCCTACCCTTAACCATAACACCTTTACCCCTTTTCACCGTTAGTCCTTAGGGACTAACATAGTTAGTCCCTAACCATTTTCACCATTAGTCCCTAAACCTAACAAACCCCTAACCCCGTTATCCCTTTTACCCTGCTCAAACTTTATAAACAAAAACCCATTTTACCCGCCAAACCCAAACACTATTCACCGTATCTTTCCCTCTGCTACCAGACAAACGCTCTCAACCCCACTCAAAACCCCACCCCAAAAGAGAACAAAGCCACCTTGGCAATCCCATGGTCTCTGATTGGACAGAGTAACAAGGACTAAATCAAGGGTTCAAATTGCGAGGCTTGGTGAACGAGAAAATTGGATGGCTTGGATTCAAGATGGAAAGCACATCTCTCTTACTCCTCACAAAAGAAGCACAACTCTCACACAAGAAGCAGATCTCTGTGCCTTTCACTAGCTTATAAATAGGAGCTTATTTCCTTTGTAAAAAGGGATGCATGTAGTTTTAGAGTAGTGTAGGAGTAGAATAGCTTAATTTACTTGTTGTCTTTTACTTTCAAAAGTCTTGTAACCTTTTAATGAATTAATGCAAATTTTAGTTTTTAAGTTTTTACAATTTTGTCTCTTTTAATCTTTACGTAGTTAAGCTTATTTTCGTGTACAAGTCATTTTTATAAGCTCTTATAAGCCTTTAGAACCCGTTTTACTCATATAAGCTTTTCTAATAGCTTTTGGGAGTTTTCTGTGTCATTGGAATAAAAAATTCTGATTTTGAGCTTTTTGGATGATAAGCTAGCAATGGATGAGCTTATGGGTTTGGATTCAGCTCATTGACAACAAGCTGAATCCCTAGAGCTTTAGGCTCTTCATTGTAAGCTTATGGTTGCAGGTTATTTCATTTTTTTCCTTTTATATGCTTTCAAATTGCTTATTTGCTAAACAGCTTATTGAACTGCTTATTTACTGTTTCTAGTTGCTTATTATTGCTTAATATGTCTTAAATATGCTTAATATGCTTAGTTTGTAGTTTATAGCTAATTAGTTCAAGTTTTAGATATAAACTGTTAAGTTTTAGCTTAAAACTACTTATTTGGTTTGCTTATTGTCTAGTGCTTATCAGTGGTTGGAAGTTGCTTATTAATGCTTAATACACTTGGTTCATCATCTGTTTTTGAAAATCTAAGCTTGATTTAGTTTAAAACAGTTTCAAAATGAAAACAGTTTTGATAAAGGGGTGTTTGGGTTAACAGGTTTTTATCAAAACAAAATATGTTTGGTCAGCTTTTGGCCAATAAGCCAAATTGATTTGGCTTTAATCTAGTCTAGGTAGTAGTTTTACTCAGATTAGACAAGTTTTTAGTTTAGTGGTAAGGGGTTTTAGCTTATTGGCAATGTTTCATGGCTAATAAGGTATAAAATCAGCTTATTGGTGAACTTTTCTTAATTCTACTCTTAGGTTGTTAATTTTGGCTCAATCTAGTTTTTGTTACTAGTTTTATTTCATTTCCTTTAGTTGTCAAAATAAGTTGAGTCAAAGGTTTTCAAAATTTTCCAGTTTTGTCAAAAACTAAAAAAGCCAAAAAAATTATTTAAGGTGTAAACTGATCAGTTTTGACAGCATTAATGTTCTAGCTTAATTGTAGTTCAAATTTCTTAAAGTTAGCTTTTAGGAGTTATTTAGTGTTTGATTTTCATCTGTTTCAGTTTTCATGATTTGAATTAAGCTTTTTGTGGCTTATTCTTAGTGTTAAAAATGGTAAAAAAAAAGAAACTGGTCCAGAAGTTCCTGGATGCGCTGGAGTTGAGCGGTGGGTGTCTAGAGGAGGAGGTTAGGTGGCGCGGAGGCGGCGTGGAAATATTGTGTAGAGTTGTGTCAGGGTGCGGACGAGGGCGTCTTGGTTATTTCGAGCTGACACTATCAGGTTGATGAGGAGACACTATAGACTTACACAGAGAAGGTTGACGTGGGGGGCTACGCACCTAAGTCTCTATGGCATACTATACATCTACACGGACTGAGTGGTAGATTACTCTGACTCAGCATTCTTAAGTCAACTGCAGTCCTTGTGCTTATTGAAGCTTAGAGTATCCCTAGCAGTTTTAGATTTAAGCTGACATACTAACTCATAGTTAGTAATGTTGAGCTTCTTTGTGCTTACTCTAAGCTTAATTGACAGCTTATTCTTAGTCCTTTAGGCTTATTGGGTTTAGGGTTGGCTTGTTTTCAGCTTGCCAGTTTTTCTATAGCTTATAGAAGTCCTTAAAAGCCAATCAAGTCTTAGCCATTGTTAATAAGTTTTAAGCATTAATCAGCCATTTCCATTGAGCTTATTTTTTAGTTTAAAAAAAGTCATTTTACAAAAAGTTTTTATTTTAGTTATATAAAGCTTTTCCAAAAAGTAAATTTCAAAAATAAAAAAAACTAGGGAAATTGAGAAGTCAATGGTGAGCTAGGCTCGAACCTCAACCCAGTTTTAACACCACACTCTGCTACCACAATTCCATTGGGACTTTTTCGTTATACACCCACACAACTAATTCTTTAAACCTATTTTGCTTAATAAGCTCTCAGCCCTTTTGGGCTTATTTTTAGCTTATTGAGATAAGCTGGTTAGCCTCTTTTATTTTTCTTAAGTCTTTAATTGTTCAAAGTATTTTTCATAATTTTTCTAGATTTTTCATAATTAGTTTTCTATTTTTAATTATTAATTTAGGTTAATTTTGTTTTTAATTCATA
>BQNB010020996.1:0-64797 GCA_026074375.1 Tanacetum coccineum | reverse complement strand
ATACACACTCTCCCCATCTCTTTCTCTCTCTAATCTAATATTGCTTACTTTCTCTTTTATCCTCCCCGACCTTCGGATCGTGCTTGTTTAGTGAATATTATTATTAACAATTAGTATCAGAGCTAACCAAGGGCGTTTTGTGTTTGTGTGTTGCTTATTTGAGGTGTTTTGGGTTTTATGGTTTATTTTGTGGCTTCTTTTTAAGCCAAAAAGATCACTAATTGTTTGGTTTATGCGTACTCGACAAAAAACTTGGAACTTTCTTCTACTAAAATGTTTCTAGTTTGTTTGTGGATATATTTCATGGCTTATCTATGCTAAAATGATTATTTTCAAAAAAAATTATGGGCATATTTTATAGATCCCGTGGTTTGAGGGATGAATCTAGCGGTTTGACCCATTAAAGCCGCGGTTTGTCCCTTGAAGACTACGGTTTGAGTATAGATCAGGTGGTTTGACATGGGATGTCCCGCAGTTTGATACAGGATTTCACGCGGTTTGATGTAGTCACGCGATTTGATCCTCGCTGTTTGATAGGGTGTCATGAGGTTTGACTAGGCAAGGCGATTTGAGCTCAGGCGGTTTGATCCCGTGATTTGGACATATGAGGAGCTCTCTAGGTAGAAGTGTAGCTCTCAATGTCTAGTGGCGGTTTGAAATTGTACCGCTGTGGTAGGAGGTGTGATAGTTAGAGTCTCTCTATCTCCTCGCGAGATGATCGTATAGGTAATTTGAGTCCCGCGGTTTGACAAAGTTCCAGCGGTTTGATGATATTACGCGATTTGATCAAGTTCCTCAGGCAGTTTGACCAGTTCTTCCTGCGGTTTGAGCACTCCTCCTTAAGAGTCACATTCTTTTACACTGCTAGCCCTTATTTCCCATTTATGTTTACATGACAATGCTAACTAGACAATGTTTACCCATTAACGACAATTCATTACAACATTTGTCCTAGTTAACAACATTACAACAAAACACCAAAGCAAACACAACACTTAATGCTAAAACGATCCTATTTACAAGATTTACTAAAATGACAAATGGCTATGGATTCGGATTTACATGAATGTTAAGTGATCATGGATTTGATTTGCTATCCCTTATTTGAGATTAAAGTGGGTTTCACGAAGGCGTCTACTTATTTCATCATCGAGACTTCCTTTTACTTTCTACCTTTTTTTCTTTAAACCCCCTCTATCGATTGATGACTTTCTTTAAAGTATGCAGCTTTTGATTAAGACTTGGATTATCTAGTTATACCTGATACAAAATTATAATAGATTACATAAGGCGTGACACGTAGGGACTAATAATGACAAGTTAGGATAGTATCGTGTCACTTAGCCTATAAATACCCTCCTATACTTCCATAGGAGGATGAGGATTCATTTTGTAACAAAGAGAGTGTGTGTTTTCCTCCTCCTTCTCTCTTTAAAACACACACTCTCCCTATCTCTTTCTCTCTCTAATCTAATATGACTTGCTTTCTCTTTTATCCTACCCGACATCTAAATCGTTCTTGTTTAGTAAATATTAATATTAACAAGAGGCGAGTGAGGAGCATTCCATAAGGAAGCACTATTACGTCATTTTTGATCATACCAACCATCCTTTTGGCCATGTAGTAGGGGAGGTTGAATGGTTTTTGATTGGAAAAACAAAAGAGCATGTAGACGAGACAAGCATTCAGATGATCTTTGTTTCCCGAGAGGCTAATGACATTTTCGCTTAGAATCATTTCCCATTTCCTGAATTTGAGCTTCATTTCAGTGAGCTCCGTTTTAAAAGATCACGAACAACCAATTCACCCTTTTTGGTGAGTCGTTTAGGAGTGACTCTTTCATAGAAAGTGGCATCATGAACAAGAACAAGACAATCTAAAGGAGTGTGACAGATTGGATTAGATCGATGCTTTTTGGGCGCGCTCAATAGACATTTAGTAGAGAACCAAACAGGCGCCTTTCGCATGGAACGACGAAGAATTTGAAAAGTGTTGAAACTAAAGCACAATCCTCAGGGTTTCTAATGATAAAGGCAATATAGATTGTTTGGTCGATGTTTAAAGTGATCCGAACACTCTTATAGAATTTAAGAACAAACAAAGGAAAAAAAATCATCGATATTCAAAAGACAATCAAAGGTGATGGCAGAAAATATTTGGCGAATGTTGGAGTCATCAAGGTAAGATGAGTGAACAACACGACCTTCATGAAAGAAGCGTCGCTCGAGGTTTTTGAAGATGGCTCTATTGGCATCCGAGAGACCCTCGGTATGATGATGCTTAAGGATATAGAAGGCGGTGTCTTACTGGTCTCTATGAATGGCTTTTGGCATTTTAAACCTAAAGAATTATTTCAACAAAGTAAGTGGGAAGAAATTTCCATTTTAGTTATGAGTTTGTTTCATCGTTTACATCTAACGTATATGAGAAATTATTTTGTTATGTCGAAAATCAAGCCTTACACCAAGTTCAACAATGATCAAGGTATGTCCATACTATCTTTTTGAAAACATGTTGATGAGTTAAAATTTTGTTTTTATAAGTATTAACAACGCGTAACATATTGTTTGGCTCGATCATCCTTGTTATGTCTTTTTCGAAAAATTATTTGACATAGTGTTTATATGCATGAATCGATTTTTGCTTGAAAAGTAAGATGCAATTTCTAACTAAGGAAATCATAATTAGTTAATTATGTTAAATTCAACGATTATGAAAGATTAGTTTTATAAGCCCTAATTTTGAAAAAATATAAATCCGTGGTTAAATCGAAGAGGAAAGTGATGAAAATGACTTACAATGTGAAGAAAAACTCTAATCAATTGATGCTCGTATGTGGAAAATACAATGGTGGTGATTATAGGTGCTGAATCAAATGAATACCATATAATCAAATATGAAACGCAGCGGAACAAGCACCTATTAACGGATCCATAGAGTCCTATGATTAATCAAAATAAAAACAACAATTATTACCTTTGCAGCGTAATCGGTAGAATCAAAGAACAACCTTATCATGTACATGATCTATCCAAGAAACTAAGTGACCAAAGTAGATCACCTCTATGAATATCCACACTACACTTCACTGTATACCTTTTGGATGCTAGTCCTTAAACCCGTAACCTTGGATTATACTTTGAATGAACAAGAATCAAAGTAATAGATCAAGAAAACAAAAAAACTCTTATTTTGTTTATGTTTATGCCATTCCTTTTATAGGAAGAGAGAGAGGAGAAAAACTTGGTAAGTATTTAATTGATTTGTAACTCATAATGACTAAATCAATTAGTAGTTATCATGATCCAATTAACCATTAACCCTCTTGAGCTTTCCTTCTCTTTTCTTTTACATCTTAGGCCGGCCATATGGTGGGCTCAAATGAGCTTGCCATTTGTTTTCTCAGTCCAATAAACTAAGTACATTACTTAGTTATTATAAGTCCAATATTGATCCTGAGTTACGTAGTTTATTTATATACCTTGAATACAATAAACACGATATATACAGTGGCACCTCAGTGTATATGTGTGTGACCCCATAGGCTCACATGTTTCCAGCCATATATTATTTATTATGACATGAGCATACTCCAACAGCTCCCACTTGCGCACATCATAATAATCAAGTAATAATACAAGCAAAGGTTAGCGTCTAGCAACACGCCAATGCCCCCAAAAACATATGAGGATTGTTTCTTAAACATCATATTTTAAATGGTTTAGATATCAGTCATCCTTTCGCTACAGATACTATGTTGAACATTAGACACACACAGATCATAAGTCATTCTAATGTTTAACATTTTGTTTCTTGATCTAGACATTAAACTAGATTACCAAATTAATCAAGTATTATCTTAATTACATTTGGGTGCGGCCACACATACATCTGTTCAAATCATCGAGGGGCCCAGTAGTATCTTTCTCCATAACACATGGAGTAACAAATCCTATTTTGACTACACGTGTATGTTATGTGTTTCACATCCCTCCTGAGAATGGCCTTTATAACATCCTTCAACGGGTCAGTGTTGAACCATATCTAAGATTGACATTCCACACATACAAACCTACTTGCATCTCAAGTCTGAGGATAAAAGATATAACCACTTGCGAGATTCACTATTGACACCGATCCATGTAGTGAATACTCATAGGTTGGGTCAGTCTAATGTTCATCTTATGAACAACATATGAGTTTGGTGTCATCAGCCTTTAATATTCATACTATATGAATATGACCAAAACACTCACATTTGCCTTAATGGACAGTTTAGAATAAATAAATTATTCATGTAATTAAACATGCTAATATAAAACACAATTGTATAAATGAAGACGATCATACCAGGTATATCAATTCATTATTTAATACAACTGCTTAATGTTCCATTATCCAAATACTAAAAACAGATATACATGAGACTACTAGCAGGTCAAAGTTCAATGTTCCTAGCATGATAAACATGTTTGGTACAAGACATTAACTTTGTAAAAAGTACCAACTTAGTTGTCATCTGAGTGACCTTTGAGAACACTTGTTTCAAAACTCACAAGCAGTGAAGGTTTTGAATAATACGATGATTGTCATTTTGTATATGTGCATTCAAGTGCTAATACAATAATAATAACATCGCCATAACAAATTACATAGGTAGTTTGAAGCAAGCAAAACCACCTATATGAGACAGTCTTCTTAACAGCTTCCCAAACTGTAAAGTATTCTTATTCTTTAATGAATAGTGCAACAATGCTTTTAATCAAGCATGTCTAGTCAATAGTATTATCATTTATGATGAAAATCCTGCTATGACTAGGATTGAGAATATCTCAATCAAATTAAGCATTAGTGTATAAGCTCAATACTAATCTCTTTATTAAAATCCGTAAACAATAAACATGTCTTTAGTCCTTAAAAGGCCTTTTAGAATGTTCTTTCAATAGTAGTCTAATGACTTTCACTTAGTTACTATGGTTGTAGGTTCATCTTGCATTCATGCAAGTGCTACAAAAAATTTTTTAGGTTTTCTAATACATGACATGCATACATGAAACCTATAGTGAACCAAACATTATTCAACCATGTGTTTAACTCTTTTTTTATCTCTTTTTTTTCTTTTTTCTTTTTTTTTTTAATCAGTGAGATAGAACTTGAGTCTTGCTCAATGATGTGTCATGTTGTGTTAGACTTATTAATCGCGTATGTTTATCTTAGTAAACTTATGCTCCAAGGTTACATGTTTTATTTCTTATATTTATCGATAGAAATATTATTCCAAACTAAGGATTAAAATCTAGCTTAGGTGAAATATTATTTCCAATATGTTGACAACATATGAGATATAAGAAGGACAAAACATAATGATCCGACTAGCTGTAAGGTGTACTCAGGAGTTATCTTTGTCTCAATAAAAATCAAATCATTGATTTAAACTTAAGATTTCAACTCCTAGATGCATGCTCTAATCCACACTTGGATTTTTTCATCTTGCACATTTTCTAAAGAAAAATTAGATTCATAAACCCTTTTGATAACACAACGACCTCACAAAGGTAATCATTCAAGAAGGAGTTTTTACATCCAATTACCATATTTCATATTCATGAAATCAAGTATGGTAATTAGTATCTTTATTCACTTAACGCTCGAAGAGAATAAGAATCTTTATTTATATTCAATCGCTTGAGTATAAGTAAAACCCTTATCATAAGGCGTGCGTTTAAATGTGAGTACAATTTTGTCCATATTAGTCTTCTCCTAGAAGAACCATTTTAACCTCTTAGTCTAACCGATTGGTGGAAGATCAATCAAATTCCAAAAATGATTTTCTTTCGTGGACTATATCTCAACATTTATTATGTCGTTAGCTAGTGCATTCAGAAGGTTGTGTAAGAAGAGACTTTCTCCAAAAACAGATGCTCCTACTTGCTTCGTGTAAGAGGAGACTTTCTCTAAATACACAGCAAGTCGAGCAACAATAAAATTATTCTTGTTTGGGATGTATAATGTACGCTGACAGTTCTTGAATCTAGTTTGCTAATAACACGCTTAACGTGATCTCAACAAATTCAGAACTTCAGTTAAGACTTAATGGGAGTCTTCCCATTCCATAACCTGATGGTGTCTTAGTTACCTTCTTGGTCGGAACCATATTGAGTAAACACGTGGCTTACTCTATTTTGTTAACCTTGATAAGATTAAAGGCAGGGTAGTTAAAGTTATCAAAAATCAAACAATATCAACAGAGTTTGATTTTACACATCAGACATACCATAGCGATGTGGTATTTTATGAGTAATGGGATTATGAGACAGTATCACAATTCCTTAGATAACATAATACCCTTTGGCTCACATACTTGCCAATTTGTCTAAACATAATGGCACTAATAGTTATACATTGAATTTCAAGCTCAATTGATGCTATGAGTAAGAAGTCTTTAGAGAAGTTGTAAGGGACTTCTTATGTACATGTCTTAACTATAAGACATAACACGTTAATCGCTAACATTACATTATAAGTCTTTGAACATTTCAATGACATCATTTACATGTTGTGATAATGAGACATGACAAGTCAATTCCTTACTTTATAAGTATTAGAACAGTTCAAGGACTTTATGGTTGTGATGTGTCTTTATCTAGAACGTCACAGCTATTTAAATTAAATTAGTATTATTGAACGCAGGACTCATTGACGTAACACTATCTTTTCAAGTTAATTACATACTTCTTATTGATGTCTTTACAAAAAGACACAATCATATTGGCTAAACCTTTTAGTGAATATGATGAAGTAGGTATTTATTATTTCTTAACACTAGTTCTAAGTAGGGCGGCATACATCAAGGTTTATAAGTCCTAGTAGAATATTAGCTTTCATTTACATGCGGCTATGAAAACCTTAGTCATATTGTTATGTGTTCGTACCTCTGCTCACATTAAGGAGTTATACACTTCTTGTGACACCCGCATACATCAAAGCTATTTTATCACAAACCAATATGAGTCATATTATGACGTCAGGTTACAATCTGTGACTGTGGGTTATGAGTCACTCGTTTGTATGTTGTTATTGAATAAATATGACAATGTCACATATATGATATGATTTAAGTCAAAACTAAAATCACATTGAATGTATATGTATATCTAGAACTTTATTGTTTAATAAGCAATCATGCATAAACATTGTATAGATAACATTTTAGGCAGCGACATCAGAAAAGCGACAAGTTATCTAATAGATATGATATGCAATGATTTATTATAAAATATCGTGCTTCGTATGTGAAAATGTAATGTATTATTTCAAGGACTCGCTAGAAATAAAATGGTGTCTCACTTTCAGTGATAAGATCATAGCTCACACCTAACTTTAGATAACATTACATGTGCGTCTATATCAGTAGTAAATGATTACTCCATGGATAAGACGAAATTAAATGTGTGTCATTATACAACTAACAGTACAAGTAGCAATTTATTTACTTTTCTACTCTTTGAATATCTGCACATTATTACTAATGTGCAGCGGCTCACGGGCACTAGTTAAAACATGTACGTTAGATATTCAAGGAAATGCTTAAGTTCTATATATATATGATGGACTAGCATCAATGTCATTACTCTTAAACTTGAAATTTCTTGCATGCAATTCCTCCTTCTACATTACCTCAAGGGTGTGTAGAATCTTAGGAAAAATATCGAGTTAAGGAAAACTACTAGAAAACATGCTATTAATTTCCTTTTCTCTTTCGCGATTTATTGAGATTTCCATTTCTAATTATTAAAACTCATACTATGTCTTGACACTTCAAGATGTATCATTTGGTGGCTATAGAATACATGTTCTCTAGTCATAACCATTAGACTTTTACAAGACAAAATGATTTCTTGAGTAAGTATACTAGTTGTGTTTGATTAGAATTGGGAAAAAATTCAAGTCGTTCTTATTATTTTGCTTTTCTTATTAAGTAGAGGCATAGGAATAAGTCTTTTTCTTACAAGGAAAGAAGACTTAGTTTGTCTTCCTCTAACAAGGAAAGGAAACAAACTTTTGTTTACGGTTTGTGTTGCATAAATGTCATTAATAGAAATTACAAAGTTCATATTAGTATTTTCGATAATTATCCTTTTAAAATTAACTACCCTCAGTTGATAATATAAAATAATTAATTTTATGAAAGGGCTAAGATCTTCATTGAGGTTTTTCCATCACATAGTTCGATCTGCTAGCAATGATAGTTTCAATAGGTAGGTGAAGTTCACCAATTGCAAAAAATGTGCAAATTTCTTAGATCCATATGGGGACTCATGACATTTTGTATACCGGGATGGAAACATTGTAAAGCTGGCTCATGTTTAGTCCCATCCTTGTCTCGTGAGGCCAAGGTTCTCACCTGGTTAAACACGATTAAAGTTATCATAGCGAGACATTGCGGAGAATATATCTAGGTCTCACGCATAGAGAATAATCACTTTGGGTTACAATTCACATACGTCTCACGCAGAGCAAAAGGTAATTGCAAAGTGATCTCAACCAATTGGACGACATGACTTAAATTTGTGACGGGTATAAGTTTTGATTAATAATACATGATTAAAAAACTCATGTATGTGGAAGCATGCATTATTCCTTCTGTAGGCATAAGTTAAAAAACTATTTTTAACTTAAGTCTAATACTTGTTTTTATGTGTGTCTAGTTGTTCATTTTCATGACTAATATATAACCTAGGTGAAATAAATATTAGTTTGAACAATACATAAATTAAATAACAATCATTTTATTTATTTAGTGTGTTTATATATTAAAAAACAAGTGTTAGTTAAAATCATATTTAAACTATAAAACTAGTCAAAGATTTTGTGGGTTGTAAAATTGGTCTTGTGTTTTATTTTTAGTTTTTATAAAAAACATTTGCAAGTTATTTACATTCAAACATTATAAAAGCAAACAAACAAACAAACCAAGCTATGCATAAGCCTCACCGATGGAAAAACATATTGCTTGGTCTCTGTGACCCATTACAGAACAAGAAGTCAATATTAAGGGTTAACCACGCACAACATAAGGAGGGCTCCACTTGTCTCTAAGAACCTTCTTGAGCAAGTGAAACCCTTAATGAACCTAGTGATGCCCTAAAACTGCCATAAAATTTCAACTGACTGAGGCCTCAAACTCCTAGAAGGATTTTCCCCAATCTGAACTATAGTTGAAGAGATTGATAGCCGCCATGAAGTTTTTGTAACCTTCTCCTAATAATTCAGCTCTAACTCTTTATAGAACACAAGAAATCCAATTTGTAGTGGAGAGGTTACTCTAGCAGCTCTGATTGTTTTTGCTTTAACTTTTGCCGCCATTCGAATTCCATAACATCAGTTATAATAATTTTATGATCTAAATAAATTTATTATACTATCATATAAACTCTATTGTAAAGTTGCCCAAACAATGGTACATATACCAAAAATTAAAAAATCATACAAAAGAAGCGAAACAATGGCAAAACCCAAAACTAAAATTAAATGCAATATCAAGCGAAAACAAGTCACAAGTGGTCAAGGTTTCAGCGGACTTTGCATACAAAACATAATAATACATGAGTATCATGTATTAACAAGTTTTTGCTAAGTCCATGGTCCAAACATGATGTATTTGCAATGGAACAAAAATGATTAACAAGAAATACAATTGTTAGCAAACGAATGAAGAAATAATTAACTACAATTAAAACCCGAATTGTTACGTTTAACCATTGTGTTAACCCAAATGCTTAATCCATTTCACAATTAATAAGCTATAACAATAAAGAAAAATAAAGATAGAAAGAGTAAGGAAAGTGAAAGATGTATTAGAGAGAAAATAAGATGGAAGATTACACAACACACAAACTATGCAAATTGTAAAACCGAACACTCTCTCCATGTGTGGAGCGGGTTCTATTTTCTCCTTGAGCTTGAGTGGCTTATTAACTTAGTAATGAAATCCTTAGTAATGTTTTCCCACTTCCACACTAGGATCACAGGTTGAACCAACAAACCAGGTGGTTTTTGGTATTCGGCCTTGACTTTGGCACATGTCAAATATTTATTGACATAGGTGGCAATCTCTGCTTTCATATTCGGCCACCAATACAGTTTCTTTAAATCCTGATACATCTTGTCCGATTCAAGATGAATCAAATATTTTGACTTATGCGATTTATTCATAATCAACTCTCTTAAGTTACCTCGACAAGGTATCCAACTTCTCTCATTCAAACATAACGTTCCATCAGTATGTTGCTCTAGCTTCTTAATCATACCACACAGATCTTATGTTCCATAATTCTCTTCCTTTCTTGCCTCAACCTGAGCGTCTAAGATCTGCACAGGGAGGTTCAGACCAATCGTCATAACCAAAGCTCGAACTCATAGTAGCTTGATCCGTTCCTTTTGGCTCAAGGCATATGCCACCATGTTCGTCTTTCTCGGATGATAACAAATCTCGCAGTCGTAATCACTCAATAACTCTAACCATCTACGTTGTCTCATGTTCAACTCCTTCTGATCAAGTATGTTGCAAGATCTTATGATCATTGAACACAACGCACTTCGTACCGTACAAATAATGTCTCCACATTTTGAGAGCAAACACTACAGCTCTAAGCTCTAAGTCATGTGTAGTGTAATTCTTCTCATGAACCTTAAATTGGTGTGATGCGTAGGCTATGACCTTCTCTCTTTGCATCAAAACTGCGCCTAATCCTTTAAGAGAAGCATCACAGTAAACCACGAAGTTTTCACTTCCTTCAGGTAAAGCCAAAATTGTTGCACTACACAAATTTTGCTTCAACGGTTGAAATGCAGCTTCTGCCTTTTCATTCCAATCAAACTTCACGTTCTTTTAAGTCAGCTTCGTCATAGGCTTGGCAATTTTTGAGAAACCTTTGATAAATCATCGGTAATATCTAGCAAGACCTAGAAATTATCGAATCTCTGTCAGAGTCTTGGGCGATGCCCAATCCTTGATGATCTTTGACGAATTTTAATTTTGGAAGGCCATTCACAATATTATTCTTTGAAAGCAAGTTGATGGTGTCGAAGTTTAGATGAGATAGACGACGATGCCATAACCATGCTTGAGACGATGTGGCTTTAGCCATTAAGCAAATTGGATTGGGAGTGGGTGTGTCTTGAAGAGTGATTGAGTACAAATCTGTGCCACGAGAACCTATGAGAAGATCGTTTCCCTTCAAATCACGGATGTAACTTGTAGACTTTCGAAAAGCAACTTCCAAATCCGCATCACAAAATTGACCGACGGAGAATAAATTGTGATTTAGCCCTTCGACGTAATAAACCCGTTTGATAGTAATAGTTCCTTGAACCAGATCTCCATAACCAAGAATCGGTGCAATTTGATCATTTCCAAACTTCACCATTCCTAAAAATTTCTCCATAAAATTAGTTAGAAGCTTGAGATTTTCCGTCATGTGCTTTGAGCACCCAGAGTCGACGATGAACAAAATGATATCTACGAATGAGCTGCAAAAGAATTAGAAGATAATGGAGTATTGGATAGAGTGGAACACCTATATGGAGTTATGTGTTTCCAAAAAAGATTTTGCATTTCTTGTTTCATTTCCTAGAGGCATACTAGCATTTGGTGACATTTCCTATTGTGGACTTAGGTTTCCATTTGTATCCGGGTGGTGTAAACTGTAAGGGGTACCACTCAACTGCATGTCTACTAATTGTTATATAGCTTTCTAGTTGTGTGTCTAGTTTCTTGATTGTGGATGTCTTTTGAAATTGTTTTTATTTGGATGTTGCAACAGGTATTGGTTCACATTATGCTTGGGTTATCTGTACTAATGGCACAACAATTGGCTATCTAGGTCCTAGAAATTCCACGCCATTGATAAATGTAGAAACACAAATCATGATTGTCATTCAACACACATTTTCCACAAGAGTAACACATACAAAGTTTAAATATTTCGAGGTCTTAGCATTCAAAACTATCTTTTAATGCGTTACAGACGTTTTTTTTGTTATTTAAAAACTGAAAATTCCTACGGTGGTCTTCTACTTCTTGTCTTCCCTTGTCTATTGTTAGGAAAGTCTCTATCTCCTAGTCATTGTTCTTAAGATAGTGTGGTATGCTAACGCTAGTAGTGGAATTTACTCCTATAGAGAAAGACACGCATTTGTTAGTTTTTCCTAATGTTTTGAGGCAACTGTGGTGTTCTAGTTTGATTAGGCTTTGTTTGGCACTTTATTCAATCCATGGAGCTAATCACATTTGTTAGTTTTTGAAAATCGTTCGTGAGTGTTTGAGGCAAATTCTATGCAGTGAATGTTTTTGAAAAATCATTGACACATTTATTTTGGTCTACTGACTTTGATTTGAATAAATCATTTTTTTTAGAGACTCTGAAAAAATAGCCGTTTTCTCTAAAATTGATTTGTCTTTGACTTTGATGCATTCGGTTATTGTGTAAACTGGTGATTTTTCAAACTTAGTTTCACATATTTTCCTTTAATTTTTTAAATGGTTTCTTCACTCACTTATAACAATTCTTTGTCTTGTTAATTGAGCTTTCAAGGTCTTGAATCTCAAAGTAATTGTTACACTTCTTTCAGAACTCATTTGACTGATTTTTTATTTGAAAGATTGTCATCTTTTATATTTGTTTTGTATGTGTTAAATCAAGTTCAGATTAATGCTTGTTTCTAAAGTGCTTCAATATAATCTTTGACTTTGGTTTACCTTCTTGAAAGCTCTTTTTCGAGATGTTCAAATTTTTCCAAAGTTTCACAAATAATCACTTTGCAAATTAGTAAATTCTTCCAGATCAGTGTACCCCACCAAGTATTGCTTTCATGTGATCAGCTTAGTTATATTCTTTGAAAAGTCGGTCGTATTTCATTAAAAAACTATATTTTTTGTGTTTCCAGTGAGATTTGAGAGTGTGTACTTCATGTTCAAGAGAATTAAATTATCTCTAATCAGCAACCATTTCCTCGTTCAAACACAGTGAAATTTTCTAGTTCCGCATGATTCTTCTAAATTAATGGGGGAAAATTTCCTTCGATTGTGTTTTGATATATGAACGGATTCTTTGTTACCCAAAATTGTTTTTTTAGGATTGTTTGTTTGTACCCGATTTTCAATCCATCAAAATCGTGTACATACCAATCTTTTTTATTCTTGAAAAGTTCTTTATGAGCTTTACACTTTTGATACCAAAGGAATGGATTCACCATTAGTTTTTCTAGACAAAGTTGTTTGTTTCCGAAAATTAATCTTTGGAAATTTCATGATTAGAAGATGTATGACTCATCTTTGATGTTTTGGAAATTTGTGTTGTTAGGTTGACTTTTCTTTATGGAACGAAAAATCATAAGGTTATTCAACTGGTCATATCAAATATGTCGATTAAATCGCTTAATTTTGATTGACTTTCTTTGTCATAGACGAAATGTTTCGTCAGATTCATGGCTTAACATTAAAAGCAAGATTATCATTAGAACAACCTATTTCATCAGTCGAGGAGGCTCTCTTTGAGCTTAGTTGAAGAAATCGGGTTTTGCAACAACTTTATTTTATATCTAGATAAGCATATTTATTGTTGAACAGATGAACGTGGTTTTATATACTAATATCAGCAAAACACTTGACTTTGTTTTCTAAAGCAAACTAACCTTATCAAGTTCTTTGTTTGCCGAGTTTTGTATAAGCTTATCTTGGCCTCTTTTTCTTGGTGACATTATGGTGATGGTTTCTGGATGTGAAAAAGCTCCTTCTCTTTCATATCCGAAATCGTTTGATTTATATCATTTATCATTTTGAGTTATATTCTTTAAATGACTTTTTAGATTCCATTTTGTATGACATTAAATATTCCCTTTAGCTTTTGCACAATCAATTGCCACCTTTGACGCAGAATTCACATCATGATATTATCAAGTTCAGCTTGAACTTTCTTAAGGTCTTGAACATCCACTGATTTTAAAAGGGGGAGGTCTTTTTGACGTCAATTGTTGGCTTCTTTGAAATGGTTATTTGATGATTCTAAACTTTATTTTTAGTTTTGAATTCCTCTCATTTCACCTTTTCAATTTATCAACTAAGGCCTTGGTTTGATGTTTCCTAAAATTTTTTCGGTTTTTGCTTTGTCATCATTTCACATTTTAGTTTCTCAAATTAAAGAAGCAAGAAATCTCGTTCTTGACATGTGCATCGTTTCTTACTGGTCATCCTGATCTCTAGTCATAACATGTTATCAATGAATCAATAATGATATGAGTGTCACCTTGTTACTCTAGATATATTGTCTTTAACAGATAGGTTGCTCCAAGATGGTTCATTTTCTATTGGCCAAGCATCATTATAGTTGTCAGTATTGTTTTGTACCTTATAGGCAATGGTTCAACATCAAAGATGGGTCCAGAATTGTTAACTGGATCTGGAGTAACCTCTTGACATTTTTGGCCCACTGTATCAATATAATGTGCTTCTCATTTCCTGATCGTCAAAATCTCATAGTCCGTGTCATCATATCACAATCAGACTTGCTTGCATTCAACTGATCCCAGCTTCCTCTTGCTTAAACAATAAAATCTTTTCCTTTTGATAAGATTCATCCTTTTACTCGTTTCGTTTCTGACATTCCATTGATCATGCTCATTTTTCCGTGCAAGGTTTAACACTGAATCCCATGACTTTTGCACACCAGTTACACATTTTCCCTAGCACACCTTAGCCATCATTATACTACCATCTATTTTCATACCAGTCTCCCTCTGTTTATTCTGGAGAATGTCTGTTTAGCTCTACTGGTGTTGATGATTTGGAAGGTTGTGGGTGATAGGTTTGTATTAGATTTTCTTTGAACGTGAGAGAAATATGTTCCAAAATATTAGCAGTTCTAGATTCATTTCCTAGAGGCATACTAACGTTTGGGTTAACATTTCCTATTTGAGACTTAGGTTTCCAATTGTATCCGAGTGGTGTATACATAGGATACCACCAACTGCATGTCTTACTAACTTGCTCATAAATCTTCCTAGTTGTGTTTCTAAATTTCATGACAATGGATTCTGTTGCAACGGTTTTCTTACAGGATGTTGCAACAGATTGGTTCACATTTTGCTTGGGTTCTCTAGTACTAATAGGCACAGCCATTGGTTGCCTAGTCCTAGAATTCACGCCATTGATATAATGTAGAACACACAAATCATGATTGTCATTCAGCACACACTTTCCACAAGTAACACAGACAAAGTTAACATTCGAGGTCTTAGCATTCAAACTGTCATTACACGCAGTTACAGACGTTTTATTATTTGAAAACTTAAACTTCCTACGGTGGTCTTCTACTTCTTGCTTCTTCCCTTGACTATTGTTAGACATGACTCTATCTTCCAGATGATTGCTCTTAAGCTGTGGTCTGCTAACACTAGTATTGGGAATTACTCCTGTAGAGAAAGACACGCGTTTGTTAGGTTTCCTAATGTCTTGATGCAACTGAGGTGTTCTAGTTTGATTAGGCTTTGTGTGCACTTTATACATTCCTGGTGCGATCACATTTGTGTTCTTGACAATTGGCAACATATTCTGAGGCAAAATCTGTGCAGTGACTGGTTTTGAAAAATCATTAGACACATTTTGTGTGGTAACTGGCTTTGACTTTGAGAAATCTTTCTTTGCAAGAGAATCTGAAAAAATAGCTGGTTTACCTAAAATGGATTGTCTTTGACTTTTAAAAGCATTCGGTTGTCGAATAACCGATGATTTTTCAAACTTAGTTTCCACAGATTTTCCTTTCATCTTTTCTATGAGTTTCTTCAACTCACTTATTGCAATTCCTTTGTCTTGTAATTGAGCTTTCAAGTCTTGAATTTCAAAATACTGTTCACGTTCTTTCAGAAATACGTTTGACTGATTTTCTTTGAAAGATTTGTCATTTTTTATCTTTTCTTTACATTGTTGTAAATCAAGTTCAAGATTAATCGCATGTTTCTGAAGTGCTTCAAAACTCTTTGACATTGTTCTACTTTTTGAAAGCTCTTTTTCAAGATGTTTACATTTTTCCCAGGTTTCTACGTAATCACATTGCAAATTAGTAAATTCATCCAGATCAGTGTACACACCAAGTATTGCATTCATGTGATCAGCTCAGTAATATTCCCTTGAAAGTCAGTCGATTTCATTCAAAAACTGTGTTTTTTGAGTTTCCAGTTGAGATTTGAGAGTGTCTACTTCGTGTTCAAGAGAATTAAAGTATCTCAAATCAGCAACCATTTCCTCGTTCAAACACAAGTGAAAATTTTCTAAGTCCGCATTGAGTCTGCTAATTTGGGGGCCAAAATTTCCTTCTATTGTGTTTTGAATGAAATGATCGATGTTACCAAAATATGTTCTTTTGGCAATTGTTTGTTTGCAACGTTCCACTCCGTCAAAAATCGTGTCAACACTCTTTTTAATCTTGAAAAGTTCTTTAGAGCTTTTACACTTTTGATCCCAAGGAATGGATTCATCCATTCATTTTTCTAACAAAGTTGTTTGTTTACGAAAAGACTCTTTGGAAAATTCCTTATTAGAAGATGTATGACTCATCTTTGACGTTTTTTGAAAATAGTGTTGTTCAGGCGACTTTTCCCGTTATAGAACGAACAAATCATAAAGATTATTCAACTGGTCATAATCAAAAGGTTTGATTAAATCGCTTAATTTTGATCGACTTTATTTGGCAAGACGAATCGTTTTGTCAGATTCAGGGGTTAACATTAAAGCAAGATTATCATTATAGCAACCTATATCATACAGACGAGGATTCGCTCTTTGAACTTTCTTAAGGAACTCAGGTTTTGCAAAATTCATTTTACAATTACGATTAAGCATTATCATTGTTCGAACAATTTGACCGGTTTTATATACAATATCATCCAAAACCTTGACTTTGTTTTCTAAAGCAATGACCTTATCAAGTTCTTTGTCTTCACGAGTTTTGTAAAACTTAATCTGAGCCTCTTTTTCTTGTGACATTACGGAGATGGTTTCTTGATGTGCAAAAAGCTCCTTTTTCATATCCAAAATCGTTTGATTTAAATCATTTATCTTTTGAGTATATTCATTAGATGACTTTTCAGATTCGATTTTGTATGACATTAAATCCCCTTTAGCTTTTGCACAATCAATTTCCACCTTCGACGCATAATTCACATCATGATACTTATCAAGTTCCGCTTGGAACTTCTTAAGGTCTTTGAACATCAACTGATTTGTCTTAGACAGTTCATTGTTTGCTTCTTTGAAATGGTTATTTGATGATTCTAAACTTTTATTTTTAGTTTTGAAATCCTCAATATCACCTTTCAGTTTATCAACTAAAGCCTTGTTTGATGTTTCCAAAAATTTATTACGGTTTTTGCTGTCATCAATTTCACATTTTAGTTTCTCAATTAAAGAAGCAAGCAAATCATGTTCTTGATCAAGTTCATCAGTATCATCCTGGTCATCCTGTTCTCTATCATAACACATATCCAATGAATCAATAGTGATATTGGTGTCACCTTGTTCCTCCAGATATATGTCATTAACAGATTCAGGTTGCTCAGGATGTTCATTTTCAATGGCAAACACATTATAGTTGTCATTATTGTTTTGTACCTTATGCAATAGCTCAGCATCAAAGATGGGTCCAGAATTGTCAATTGGATCTGGAGTAACCTCTTGAATTTGTGCCATGTACATATAATGTGCTTCCAACTCATGATCGTCAGACTCATCATCAGTGTCATCCTTCCAATCAGCTTGCTCTGCATTCGACTAAACTCCACCTTCCTCTTGCTTACACAATAACATCTTTTCCTTGTGATAAGCTACATCCTTAACTCTTTTTGGTTTCTGACATTCCCTTGATAGATGCCCATATTCCTTGCAGTTATAACACTGAATCCCAGACTTCTACATAACCTAAGTACCTACATTGTCCCTAGCCCCAGCAACATTAACTACCCTCTGATTATCATACCCAGTTCCTCTTTTGATTCTTGGAGAATTGTCTTGATTAACTCTGCTGGAGTTTGATGAAGTGCGAAGGTTGTTGTTGGTAGGTTTTTAGATTTTCTTGAACGAGAGAGAAATTAAAGCCATGAGTTTGTCAGTTTCCTTTTCCTTTGACATTTCATCATCTTCAGTAACCGTGACAGGTTCTTGATCATAAATAGGAGCAGAAGAGTTGACAATTGCTTTTCCTCTATTTTTGGTGGGTTGTTGTGATCTGTTGGAGGAATATTGATTGTTTTGAGTAGGATAGTTTTGAGGATGGTAAACTGGTTGTTGTTGAGCAACAAGTGCAAGTGGATTAGCAGTACATGCTAGTCTTTCAGCTCTTATCTCATTGACTTTATTCTGGTGTTGCTTCAGGATGTCATAAAGTTTGTGATAGGAGACAGTCTTCAGCTCTTGACTCTGCTTAACAAGTGTCACAAACCTTTGCCATTCTGGTTGTAGTTGAAGTAAGAACTGGATATTCACTTGATGATTTATAACATGACACTGATTTCTGACAAGCTCATTCATCATCTTGTAGAACCGTGAGTAATACGATTCAAGTGATTCACCATCCCATGATGTAAATTTTCCAAACTCACAATAAAAATTGGTTTCAAGATCTTGAACATTGATTGATTCACCTTGCTTCAACCTTTTAATGGCTTTCCACATTTCACATGCATTCGGACAAGCATCAACTGTGGAGTAGATATCGTTATCTATCCCTGTGAGAATGATCTGAACGGCTTCAGCTTCGACATTTAGTTGATCGTGTATGTCTTGTGAAACATTCTTATAGTTCTCTATATACCTTTTTGTAGTTGTTTCAGAACTACCTTCAACAACTGGAACTGTCTTCTCAGTCCATTGATACGTGTATGGTGGATTTTGGAGACAATAGTAGATAAGTTCACTATTAGGTTTGGTGTCAATGTATCTCTTAATTTCCACTGAACATAATTACCCGGTGCTAACATTGGTGGACGATCCTTGCTACCCGCTTCCATGATAGCATTATGAAGAGCATTCGATGATTGAGTTTGCAAATTGGTATTTGAATTTGACATTTTGATGAAGTTGTGAATGGATATCGGATCTTAAGTGTTATGAAATGTTGATTGTATTGTGGTGAGAGAGAATGCAATTAACTTCCATGGGATTTTACAACTCTATGATTAAAAGCGAGAAGGAAAAAGAGTACTTATCGGGATTTTACAGAATCAATAGAAAAACCATGAAATGAAAATTGACATATTTCGCTTGAAGGATTGCATATTTCGCTTGGCTAAAAATTGCATGTTTCGCTTGAATATTTAAAACTTGTTTCGCTTAAAAAATCAAAATTGCATGTTTCGCTTCACCTTCTAAACATATTTCGCTTGAAAATAAATCCTGCATATTTCGCTTGTCCATAACATATTTCGCTTGGCAATTAACTATCATATTTCGCTTGGCAATTAACTGTCATATTTCGCTTGTCAATTAACATATTTCGCTTGACAGTTTAACATGTTTCGCTTTGACTTAAACATAATTTGCTTGCAATCATTCTTTCATGTTTCTCTTCAGTTTAACATATTTCGCTTGAGTTGTCAAAAATTTGGCAGAGTGTCTTTCTTAGTAAACTGTAATATTTCGCTTTAACTTTAAACCTGCATGTTTTGCTTGACATTTAAATGTACATATTCCGCTTAAAATTTACACCTTCATATTTCGCTTGACACTTAAACCTGCATGTTTCGCTTGACCTGTGACATATTCCGCTCGGTGTCTTTTTCAAGTGTGGACCACTTACACAAACAAACAACTTGTCCTTATGTTTTGAAGCAAAAAATGTGGATCTTTGTCCCTTAAATCCCGACCCGCCCGTAGAAATACCATAGGCGTGTAAGCCTCATGGTTTAACTATAAATACCCCTCTCCAAGGATGGAGAGGGTGTTGGTTCTCATTTGTTCATTTTACACTTGCTAGAATTAACCATCTTTTTCTTCTCTCTAGTTTCTCTCTCTACATCTCTCTACTTTTCTTTATTTTCTTCTTATCTTATTTTCTTGTTCAACAATGGTGAAGTGTAAGGGTTTCTTGGTTCCTACAATTGCTATCACTCGCCACGGTGGTTTAGTGTTTCGTTTTCGACTTATTCTTAATCGGCATATTTTTCTTTCTAGTTTACTTTATTCTTATTCGGCTTAATATATTTTTCCTTAGCTACAAAGTTTAAAACTCATTTGGGACAAAACATATCCACACTGTTATCAATTTCTTTTACTCATTTCGTAACGGTTTTACCAGCTAACTTTGAAATTTTTTAGTGACTCATTTGGGCCCTATAAACATAACTTCATTTGGGATTTTTTGTTTTGTATCAACGGAACTGTTTAAATCATGTTGGGCTTATACTTTGCACGAGGATTCCTTTGGGATTAGCTCAGATAAATTTTTTTATCAGATATTTTTTTTGGTCTTCATTATCAAACGTTACCAAGTTATTAGCTTATTTCATAAGCTTATCTTTCGTGGTTTTTTTTAACTTCCTAAAACAACGTTTTTCAAGCTTATTATAAGCTTATTGGATTATTCTTGTCGTAGCTTATTTCTTGGTTTAAAGCTTATTTTGGAGTCAAAAAGTGTGTGGCTTATTAGTAGTTCTTTTTAGTAGCTTATTTTAGAGCTTATTCTGAGATGGCTTATTCTTCTTATGGTCCACGATTTGAAAAACAACAAGGAGACCAAGATCCATTTTTTTAGCAACAAGGACAAAGTCAGTTTTGTTGTATTCTGTTATAGACAAGAAGCATGACTATAACGGTTTTTTGTTCTTTTGTGAAGGCGAGTTAGCAGAAAGCTTTAGAAGGCGGGTTATCAAGTTTCATTTTGAAGGCGAGTTATCAAGTTTCATTTAGAAGGCGAGTTATCAAGTTTCATTTAGAAGGCGAGTTATCAAGATTCATTTAGAAGGCGATTAAACACATTTGAAGGATAGCGAGTAAACAATAAGAGGAGGAGAGTTACAACGGTAAACAAGGCGAGTTAACACCTTCAGTAAAAGAAAAGCGATAACAAGCCATACAAGAAGAAAATAACACAACTCAGTCCGTTTCGGTTTTCGTTTCGAGAGTGGTTCATTACGGGACTTCTAACGACTGCCATTGTGATCGTGATACTTTTTCGATCAGTGTATTGTATTCCCATTTCACCGACGATAATCGTATGACTTCGCGAGTTTAAAATAACAAATGTTACATTTTAACAATTCAAAACGAAGAAGAAAAGTGAAAAGGGAGGGAAATTTTTTAATTATTAAACTAAAATGCCAATTTGACACTTGCAGTCCCTGAACCTTTTGACAATTTCACAGTTCATCCTTTAGTGGTTTATTTATCCTCATTGTTGAAATAGTCTTACACCGTTAGTTCTTAAGTTCTTCTATTCAGCCTTAGTCCCCAAATGAACCGTAATTGCACCATTCCGTCCCTTTTTTGAGTTTTAATCAACCGTACACATTTAAGTTGAAAGTTTAAGCATCGATCCGTCGTTTTATCTCATCAATCGTAACAAAAGCTCAAGTACTT
The DNA here is from genome assembly GCA_026074375.1 of Tanacetum coccineum. Classification (NCBI taxonomy): domain Eukaryota; kingdom Viridiplantae; phylum Streptophyta; class Magnoliopsida; order Asterales; family Asteraceae; genus Tanacetum; species Tanacetum coccineum. Next base: position 43,171 of record BQNB010020996.1, on the reverse strand, counting down.
CGACTACAACAACGATTTCAACAACAATTAAAACGATTCACTGTTTCTTCTTATTTGTAAAATCTCGCAAAGATTCCATTCTTTTCTCGGTCTAAATCATAGATTTGTAAAATACCTAAACGTTAATTCATTTCAATCCACAACAACAATCACTTTACCTACTTAAGATCCTACAAATCATTTTCACTTCACATCACGAAAAAAATGGAAACGAAAGATACTTTATCTTCGTGTTCGAATTCGGAAGAACAACAAATGCAACAAATTCAAGACAAAGCAAAAAAGAGTTGTATGGTATCTTTTCAAAAACTCATTACAACACCTCAGCTTTCTTTCAAAACAACGACCTAAAAGGAACTCGAACCGAGTGTGGATTCAAACAGCCATATGCGACACTCTTTGGTCAAAGTAAGACTTTCCCAGGACACAATGTTTCTAAACATGATCCAACTAGAAAAGAAACTTGACAACGGAGAATTTCAAGAGATTGGATCCATGGCTGCTTTTAAAGTACTCAAGATACAGTTTTAGATGTTCATCAAGTCATGGATTTATTTGGATGATGAATATGTTGTAATAACACGCAACTATTTTTTCAACAATACAACTCAACTCGATATTCTAGAATCCGAGATACACTGATCCAACACAATAGAATCTTTGTTAAGAAGTGATTGATAAAAAAGCACTACAATTAAAAAGAGTATGACACTGGTGAATGAAAGACAGATTGCAGACAACGAAGAAAAGGTTGATACGATAAAGCATTGGATGCTAGTTTGGTTGACACAGAAAGCAGTGGGACATAATCAAAAGAGCAGGATACAAGCAGCAGATCAGGGAATGATGCACATGCTGATGATGCAGATATCAGACCCATATATGATGAAGAGCCAATGGCTGAGGTATAATTGTTTGCTGATAATAATGTATTTGCTACTAACAACAGCATATTGAGCAACCTGAATTGAATAATGAAGGAGAGGTTGACCAGAATGCTAAAAAATGTCATGACACACGTCCTTTGCTTGCTAAATTAACTGATCACAAAATAAGTGAACTCTCATATCAATCTCTCAAATCTGAAAATATTTGTCTCAAAAAGACCGTTGGCCAATTTCATTTTTTTTTAAGAATGGAAGCATATTGTGTTAATCTTGAAATTAAATATCAAAACCAAGCTTTAAAAGAAGGGCAACATGGTCAATTTTCAAAAGTAAAAAGTAATGAAGCTAAGGTTAAACATGACATAGATGTAATTGAAACAATAAACATCGAATTGGAACATAAAGTGGCTAAATTACTTAAGGAAAGTGAGACTTTGAAAAAGGATTACAAAGATCTGTATGATTCAATCAAAGTAACGAGAACTAAGACTATAGAACAGACAAATTCTTTGATTGCTAAAAATCTGAAGTTCAAAGCCCAACATCCAGGGAAAAAGAATTTGCAATGCAAGCATTAAAAAATGATTTAAGAAAATTAACAGGAAATAGTGGAATACTAAGTTTCAAAATCATAATCTTAGGAAAACCGCTTTACAAATCACTAGAAACCAACAGTTGTTCGACAACTGACTGCGTTTAAGTCCTGAATTAACTAGAATTTCAAACCACGGTTGCCTCCCAAGTATGTGAACACGATTTGTCAAAACCTTCCACTACACATATTTGCCTAGGGAAAGAGAAATCTGTCTTTGCAAAACCTTCATCACATATTGCACCTAGCTCATCTAGGTATAGCTCAAATGACATGGTTTATAATCACAATCTAGAGGAAGCTAAGAAAAAGACACAAGAAAGAGGTAGAAATTCAAGACCTAGTATGATGCCTTCTGCTAGATCACAAAGCACATCGAATGGTGAGTAAAAAAAAAAAAACAAAAAAAAAACAAACAAAACCTAGGATCAATATCCAAAAGTCAAAGAATTGCTTGTATCTAAAGTAGTTTCGTACGAAAAAAAAAAAAGACTGTGTCCATAGAAGTACACCCTAGGAATTCAAGAAATTATTTTTTTACTCAAACATATTGTTTGCTCGACATGTCAAAATGATGTTTTTTAATGCAAATCATGATGCATGGTAACGAAATTCCTGAAATGAGGTCCAACACACGTGCTAAGGATCCATCCAATAAGACAACGAACATAAACAACCCTAAGAGGCAAATAAAGTGTCAAAGAAACAAAAAAGACAGATCCCAAAAGAACATAGTTTTCAATCAAAAAACTTCCGTTTGTGCATGAGAAAACAATGACTCATAAGATCTTGTCTTATAAGGAAATCAAACGGTAGAATCCTTACTCAGGTTGATCATAGAGGATTCCCCTCATTAGAAAGTCCGTTGAAACCGGCTACAACACGAATATATTTTTGTTTTGTGCATCACCATATGATAGAAACACGATAATCCTAAACTGTTATTTGTGCAAAACTCTTCTTCTTTGAGTGCCGTACTTCAATGCTTCCGAAAACCCACTCCTCAAAAGTGTTCATCTAATTGTAAATTATCTATCATCATCTTCTCATGATAAACGCTTCCCATTTTTAATTATGTTAGAAAATATTTTTGTGATTAACATCGACACGGGCGTGTAAATGAAGTTCGAACAGGAGTTTCAAATCCTTTCAAAACATGTCATTTCTATTTTTCTTCATGGTTTATTATTAAATGTCAGATAATAACATGTTCTTCAAAGAAAAGGAAAATGTACGCTTCAATGCATTTATCCTTAACAACGAAAAGAGAAATCTTTTTGGTCTTGAGCTGTTCAACAAAACATTCAAAGTTTTGTAGCTCAAGTCAATGGCTTGTTATTAAATGACAGATAACAACCCGGTCCTCAAATAAAGGAAAGTGTGCAATCATGTACATTTATCCTCACAACGAGAAGATAACAACTTCTCGGACTTGAGCTGACATTCAAAAGACATTCAAAGTCTTTCGAGCTCAAGTAACATTGGTTTTTCAAAACACGTTGAACACAATTTTTCAAGAATTTCTTAAATGATTCTTCAAAATCTTTTAAAATTGTGTGTTCGACACTCCCTTCTCATGCATCTTTCAAAAGTCAAATCATTTTTTATAAGTGAATCAATTTTTAAGGGGGAGCTTTTAAAACCAAGTTTTAATGCGTTTAGGCACAACTAACATGTCTATTTTGTGTGTCTAAAATATATAAAAAATGTTTAAACAAATGAAAAAAAAGTTAAAATGTTAATTATATTTAAACACGCATTTTGTTAAAACATATACAAGTAGCTCAAACTCAATTTCACATGGAATTTACAAAATCATAATCCTATTCTCTTAATTGGTATCATATATGTGAAATTGAGGGGGAGCAAGAAGAACAGTTCCACATAACTCATACTGTAACAATTTTCTCCCTATAGAATTTTCAAGTCAAATTTTAATCACATGGTATTTCAAAAACCAAGTGCGTTAGTATTTAAAATAAATGGAGAAATGTAATTAAAATGTGATCTAGAAAATAATAAGTGATCTAAACGACTCACAATGCTTGATACTCTTCGGAAAAGGTTTTATGGTTACGATCTCATACCCAACAACATCTTAATTCACGACGATTCTGAAGTCATAAGGTGGTTAGGTTAGGTATTCGTCCAATGATCCAACCAGAACCGGAGGGATCTACCCAAGGACACTCCATAGTTAGAAATAGCAGTCCTTATGTATGATTGGAGATGAATACGTATAAGGGAAGAATGCCGACTAAGATTGAGCTAACACTAGAACAATCACAACAAGGTGTTAGTAATGACGTCTTAGTAAGCATTAAAGGAGTTGAATAATTAAAAAGAAATATATGGATAAAGGGTGTAAAGAAAGCAGCCCTCCCTACACCTTAGGCAGAAATTAGGTCAATACATAATCTATCGGTTTTCACAAAGATGAATTCTGATATTGAAGAAAGACGTCATGAACCAAGTGATGCAATGCACAACCCTTCCTAGCCATTCAAGTTTCTCTCAACAGAAACTTGTCTCATTTGTCACGGAGATACACACGTTATCTATTGACATCTCACTCTGAGATTGTTGATATTGAATAGGTGGCAGTCTGCTCCAGCCTCTGATTACTAAAACCAAAACGTACTAATTGAGTCTAGAGCCAAGAGATCAATAAATAAATCTCATTAGGGCACATTCCATGTCAAACACTTGTTGAACATCAATAAGTTCACAAGCTGTTAACAAGATTCATACGCATTATCCTTATGATTTTACCAGAACATCCGAGTGATACTTAAGTATTCACCATAAAGATGGAAATCCTACTTGAGCCAACATCAAACAAGCTCTTGGTAGGTGACTTGCGCGTTTCTATATGAATCAAACTTGTGTCAACTGGAAAGAAATGATGGTGCGATTCAGTGTGAATCAAACTTGTTCCAGTAAAATGAATTGACGGTTTATTCAGAAAGATAGTAACTATCTGATTCACTCTTACCGTGTTGTCTGCTTTGAGACGCTCGAGTAATAAGAACGGCTAGTGCAGCTGCGAAACCCTATTAAGAAGATTCATATGAATTCTATCCGATCACAGGCAGTATTTATACTGATTAACGGGGAACCGTAGTTATTGCAACCTTATTCGACGAAGTGACAAAGACACTCTCGTCCATATATATCTGTTGATTATCACTAATATAAACCTGCAAGTTATATGGTGGTGGCGGTATCCTATTCCAGCTGAAGTCGGATTCATTACCACATGCTCATGCTCAAACTACAAAGATATACCATTGGCATCAAGATTCAAGAATCAAGAAAGCTCAAGTATTAAAAGACAAAGACTTCCGCAAACTCTGATATAAAAGATCTTCCTTCAAGATATCAAGTCTATCAAAGAAGATTGTTAACAAGCTTTCAAGATGATGCAAAGTATGAGCATGTTGGTCAAGACATAAGATCGCAAGGTGGCAAAGATGATCAAGACAAACAAGGAAAAGATTTAGAGATCTCGAAATCAAAGACGAAGTCGAAAGACAATGAAAAAGGTTCAAGATCAAATATCACACGGCATGAAGGAACAAGCCTACAACAAAGACAGAGACCAAGATCACAAGAGCATAACGACAAAAGAAATCTCATTGATCTTATGATGGAGTGTCATAATGAACTCACTTCAGGGGAGATTGTTAGCCTTAAAATATTAAGTCGAACAAGAAGTTCGTTCATTATGAATATTAGGTCTCGGTATTTATTTATGTAATGTTGTAATAGGCTAGAAGGGTAAACGGGCTCGTGAACGTAATCTAATCGTGTACTAGTTCTGGACTAAGGTCCATTGTAATCCCGAGCCCAGCCCAAGTCAAACACCATTCGGCCCAACAAAGCCCATGTGGTGTAAGTATAAATACCCCTCTCCAAGTGTGGAGAGGGTGCTGGTTCTCTTTGTATTTTTCACATACTAGTAATTAACCATTCTTTACTTTCTCTCTCTTGTTTCTCTCTCTAAAATTCTTATCATTCTTCTCCTTTATATTTTTCTTGGTTATCATGGTGAAGTGAAGGTGATTATTGGTACCGACAAGCATTAACTTTGAATCACCAGCATTAACTCCAATTCCATTCTAATCAGCTTTTCCATCATCAAATTAATATTTTAGCTCACAAAAACTCTATGTCTGTTTTTGATTTCTCTCAATTCTTTTTTACTTACAATTCTCTCTTTCTGTTTTTAAACAACTCTCTTTCTGTTTTTTAACTCACCACTTCTCTCAATTTATTTTCTCACTAAATCACTCTGTCTGTTTTTATTTCACACAACTCTCTTTTTGTTTTTAAACTCATAAATTCTCTCAATTCTTTTTCTTACTAAATCACTCTGTCTGTTTTTATCACACAACTCTCTTTCTGTTTTTTAACTCACAAATTCTCTCAATTCTTTTTCTTACTAAATCACTCTGTCTGTTTTTATCACACAGCTCTCTTTCTGTTTTTATTCTCACCAATTCTCTTAATTCTTTTATCTTACCAAATCACTCTATCTATTTTTTTATTTCACACATCTCTCTTTCTGTTTTTATTCTTACAAATTCTCTCTATCTGTTTGTACTTTCTCTCAATTCTTTTTAGCTCACCATTTTCCATAATCAAGACATTAAAGATTAAGCATTCCAATACTAGCAATTAGATATTGAAATCTACTTACATCAAATGCTTTTGTAAGCAAATCTGCAACATTCTTGTCAGTATGAATCTTGATCATTTAAATTAGCTTCTTTTCGTTGGAATCTCTGATAAAGTGATGTCTAATCTTAATGTGCTTTGTTTTTGAATGAAAATCAGGGTTCTTAACTATGCATATAGTACTCTCATTATCAATATAGATCTTTGTATGCATAAAGTTATACCCATAATCAAGCAATTGATTTTGAATCCAAAGCACTTGACTACAACAACTTGAAGCAGCTACATATTCAGCTTCTGTTATAGAATTAGCAACTACAGTCTACTTCTAGCACTGCCATGAAATCAATCTATACCAAAAGAATTGACAACCTCCTGTTGTAGACTTCCTATCCAAGCTTGCTCCAGCATAATCACTATTAGTATATGTAACACCCCCAAATCTGGGTAGCAGCGGAATGTTGAATATCCGAGGGCGTTACTTCATAGATCAATAGCACAGATCCGGGGCGTGTTACTTCAAGATCAACAGCACAAGATATATATAAGAACGATACAAAAAGTCATTTAAATTGATACATTGGATTTAATTATAAGACATAATACAAAAGCATAAAGCTTTACTTGTTCCTTGTTTAATATTACAAAAGGGCATCAATACATTTCCCAAAATAGATGCACATAAATCTTTAAGTGTGCAATCCAAAATGTAATCCAATGCATCCTTGGCACCTCGTGCCTATTGACCTCCTAAAAACATTGCTTAAAACGTCAACAAAAATGTTGGTGAATTCATAGGTTTATGTATTTAAATTATGCAGGACCGCAAGACTTTCCGTGTATGTTACAAAACCTTTGCCAAAACAATCACAAACCAGATCTACTGTTGCAATTAAGCTCTAGACACTGAAGCTCAACTATATTTGCTATTTTAGCAGTTATTTTGCCCGATACCAGATGTTGTATCCCGCACATCCAAAGGTGACATGGTCAACGTTCATTCCCAGTGATAGCTAACACCCAAACGGGGAGTATAATCCCAATAGATCTATTTATAACATACTGCGCTCACAAAATGAATTAACAACTACATCTATGCAATTGACTGAGTTCATGGATTAATAGGCTATGGAGGGTTATCATACTTAGCAAAAACACATAATCAATATACTTTAAACCACTTGCGTCAATTTATAAAACAAAGGCATGTTTTCAACCAAATAATAGTAAATCAGTAAAACTGTAAAATATGGGGCTATGGAACTCACCTTGAGTACTGATAGTCCAAATAATCAAGAATAAAACGTCACGCAAAATCGTTTAGATTTTTTTTTGCCAAACAAAAAAAAACTAATTTTTTAAAAAAAAATAAAAATAAAAATATTAAGGTTGTATAAGTATCGAGTACTTTAATTAATATCATTGAATTTAATCTTTATTGTTGTACATCGTTACTATCGTTAGGAATATCATAATTAAAGAGGTCATGACATGACGTTCGAGGTGTTAGGACCACTTTAAATCGTAAATCCAACAACTCGTCGATACGCCATGTCCGATAGTGGCCCTCATTATGAAACTCCCTAGTATTTATAGCACTTTTGGATAACACTCATTAGTCTATATCAGACAATAATCAACGACTAATCGTTTTAGTAAAATAATATTTATATGTGAAAAACGTTTATATATATATTTTCGTATAAAAAAGGACCTAATTTGGTCTGTTTTTTAAGTCCGTTTGCTCGCATTTCTTAAGTCCCAAAGTCTTAGTTGTAAGACGAGTGATCATATTATTTACATTTTTAAGTTTTTAAGGATTCTGGTTGTGATTGTAATTTTACTGTTCACAAACAGCTAGTTTGTCGTTTTTGTATAAGTAGCGGTAAAACTTGTAATCGTAATAACTTATTCGTTTTAATCCCGATTTTAGTGATTCCTTCGAGTACGTCTTTGTTATTAAAAGATGTATTATATTTTATAAAGTTAATCCCACTGATGAATAGTGCCTTTTTACTGTTCATAGTTTATAAAATTACTTTTATAAACTTTAATTATCATAATGTCGTAGTTTATTCGTTATAGTTCCGTTTTTAGCGATTCTTTCGAGTACGATCTCGTAATTAAAAGTTATATCATATTTTAGATGTTTTAAAAATATTAGTTTCTATAATGAATAGTAACTTTTATAAAAATAGTTTTATAAAAGTATTTATAGTCGTAACGTAATTAACGTTCTTTTTGTTATAAATCGGTTTTTCAGTAGTTTCTTTTATATTTTGGTATGTCACGAGACGCAATATTATATATATTATGTTAAACCCACTGTATGAATTTCGGATTCAAAACAGCCCCTAAGTATTCATGTGTATAACTTTATAAAAACCTTGTTTTATGTATTATTTAATTTAGTAGTTTACTTTAAAAACCCTAATAGCTATTTTTAACATATGTGATACTTATAATAATGTCCAAGATCATCCATAGTCCTTATAAATTCATTGTAATAAGTTTAACAATTTACTTTCCCTTACTTTCACATGTGAAGATTAAGTGAGGGGAGGGAATCCTTATATAAAAAACCCTAATTATACCTAAAATTGTTTATACTTAAACCATATGTTAACATGCTCTTACATTCATTTTTCCATGATATATATGACAATATGACATAAGAAAAAGTGCATAAATTCATAAACATAAGTGATAACTTATTTTACATATTAAAAAGTCCTTAGTGGTGATTATAGCCATAATTAACATATCACACATAAAATCATAAGAAAATATAAGTTTGTAGAATTGGATGACTTAGGGATGATGTATGAGATTGAAAAATGAATGCTAAACCCGTGTTTAGATTAAAACCAAGCTTTCAAGTTTTAAGCCCAAGAATAGATTGTCAACCAAATCTTCCCCTTTTCTTCTTTATTCCTTGCAATGGTTATCCAAGCTTGAAAAACACTTTAGTCATGCCTTAAGATTGATGTGTAAAGGGTTGTATGGATTGTGTAAAAATTTTGTATGGTTTGTTATGGTCATGGATTTTGAGCCGTGGGTTCTTAGGAGGAAAGGGACGATTAGAAAAATGGTTTTTGTAAGTATAAAGTGTGTGAATTATATCATCTTAGGCATGCATGTATAATAGGAAGAGGTAAGTGATATATGTAGTTGCAATATTTGACTAGGAAAAGTTAAGGGGGGGGGGGGGGTTCTTTGACGTTGGAATTCAAGGGGACAAGAAAGGAGGGTATTAAGGGCTTAAATGTTTATGTCTTTGGTTCCCTTATAAGTAGGAATCATCCCATGAAGTTTAGGGATGATGTTCCTAGCTTATTTTCTTTTATTTCTTTTTAGTTTACTTGCATTTTATAAAAAGAAAGTATAAGTAAAACTTTTAATTAAAAGTAAAGTGTAGTTTTTATATAAAAGTTTACTTTGTAAAGTCTTGGTATTTTGTAAAGTATTTGTTATCTTGTATAAACATATGAGACGTGTATAAATATATACATATGCATAAAGTTTTATAAACTTTGATTCATTGTATATAATCGTAGGTTATTTGTTGTGAAGGTTCGTTGATTTTTAGGGTTTCGGAAGAAAAACCTAAACTGTCATTTATGCGAAACGTAAATAAACTTTCAGTATGATAAAGTAAACTTGTTGAAACGTTAATAATTATTGCTCAAAATAATTGCTTAACTCGTTTGACATAACAATAATTTGCTTATTGCGCCGTTTATGTTAAACTGATTCATTTTTAGGTTTACGGATTTAACTTATACGATTTCCATTAATAACAAACGCGTACAATTCTTAAATAATAAATAGTGTCTTTTATTTATGTGTACATGTTCCTGAAACTCGGGGTGTTATGTCTCCCCCTGTTAGGCCAAAGACTGTACGCAAGGCTTAAAACGCTCTAGCTTCTTGTCGACGGCCCGATCTTTGAGAAACAGTTGGTATTTTCTTCCGAAACTTGATTTCGCGTTCCATGTAAACTCTGGACCTCTCTTGGGACGTTCCATCGAACCTTTTGAATTATGGATACGGCTTCGCTTCAACCGTTTAACTTCACGATCTGTGATCTCTTTTGTTCCTCGACAATCTGTAGCTTGTCATCAATAATGAAGTCCGTCTATACGAACGGCTATAGGGTTTGTCAGGATGACACTTCTTTAAGTTGACAAGTGAATTGTATTTGAACTCTGCTCAGCTCCTCATGTCGTGCGATGCTCGAGTTTGGTATGGCAACGTCTACTTACCCTTTTTATTATCTTGAAAGGTCCAAACAAAACCTGAGGATTTAATTTTCCCTCGGTTTGCCAAAAACGTACACCCCTTTCCAAGGCGAAACCTTGAGCATCACTTTATCTCCAACCTCGAACTCCATCGGGCTTACGCTTCAAATTCTGGTAGCTCTTTTGCCTATCGAGAGGCTTGCATCCTATTATTAAACATTGAAATGATTTTCTCATTCGTCTCTTTATACTATCTTGGATGGGTGAGTTGAACTTTCACAACCTCAGCCCAAACAAACAATGCGAACGTCATTTTCTACATAGAGGCCTCAAAGGGTGCAGCCTTTTAATGCTCAGGCATGATACGCGTTAATGTATGAAAAACTCGACTAATGGGCAACTGTTTTTAAACCCTACCATTTCCAAAGTCGATCCACACAAGCTCGAAAGCATATCTTCGAGAGTTTGAATGGTTCTCTCGTTTGTCGTCAGTTTGCGGAAGATTATCGTCGTCTCATATCTACTTGTACCCAAAGCTTTCTGAAGTGACCTCATAAATTTGATGCGAACCAGGGTCCACGATATACAAATATTCGAGACCGGTATTCCATGCCATGTTATACTTTCCTTTAGGTACTTTTCTCGCTAGTTTCTCCAGTAGGGGTCAGTTTCTTTTCATGGGTATAATGATTGCGACTTTGTCTACGTATGGTCAACGAATTACCCAATTGGTGTCATTCCCTTGTGATGTCTTAGGAAGCTTTATGACAAATCCATCGTGATATTGTCCCACTTCCACTTTGTGGTATCTCGGGTTTACAACAAACCATTTGTCTCTGATGTTTGGCCTTGACTCCTTTGAACAAGTCAAGCACTTGCTAACATAGGTGGCGATACTCAGCTTTCATATTGTGGCTCCAATATTGCTTCTTTTCCGTCTTGATATATTTTCTCAGATCTGGGATTGCGATAGAATACTTCAATTTGTGGGACTAGTACTGATCACAGTCCTCAATTCTTCATAACAAGGTATCAAACTCCCTGCCATTGTGGCATAGTGGGTTCCATCCGTACGAGGTTCTTAACTTTTCTTTTCTAAGTGGCCTTGGAAATTTAGCCATTTTCAATCAGCATTACCCTCCTAACATCCTTCATTCTTGATGTTTTCTTTTTTCCGTGCTTCAGTCTTAGCATTTAAAATTGCTTAGGAAGATACAAGCTAATTGTCATGACCTGAACGCTCAACTCTCTAACGGTGGTTCCCGTTCTTTCCTGCTCAAAGCAATCGCAACGACATTTGCCTTCCTGGGTGATAACAAATATCGCAATCATTAATCACTAAGCAAAAACTTCTAACCATCGGCGTTGTCGTCATGTTCTATTCCTTTATATAAAGAATATGCTATATAAACTCTTATGATCATGTGAACCACTCGTACACTTGGTACATACAAGATAGTGCCTCCAAATTTCTGAGACGGAACACTACTGCTCCAAGTTCTAGATCATAAGTAGTATAGTTCTTTCTTGGATCTTGAACTGGCGTGATTTGCATAAAGAATTAACTTTTCTTTGCATCAAAACACACGACCCCAAACCCTTTATCGAAGCATTGCAGTATACGATAAAATCTTCGCTTTCCTTCGGGTAAAGCCAGAATTGGTGCACTACACAACTTCTGCTTCAATAATGGAGTTGCTTCTTGTTTGTCACCCCACTCATAACTTGACACTTCTTTTGAGGTGGCTTGGTCATTGGTTTGGCGATCTTTGTAAAACCTTCATTTAATCGTTCGATAATACCCAGCAGACCTAAAAAAAACTGACGAATCTCCGTTGGTGTTTAGGAGGGGCCCAATCTTGTATCGGATTCGTTCTTGGCTGGATAACATGATTGCCTTTTTATCTATCACGTGATCGAGGAACTGTTCCTTGGGAATCCAAAATGCACACTTGGGAAAATTTTTGCTACACAACTCCTCTTTCGTTAACAAACTCATTATTATCTTCAGATGCTCTTCGTGCTCTTGCTTGTTCTAAGAATGACTAAAGATCGTCAATAAAGACAATTACAAATTGTCCAGATTTGGTTTGCACACTCGTTTCATGTTGGTCATAAATACAGTAGGTGCGTTGGTCAAACCAAACGGCATTAACTTGGGAATTCATAAGTCCATACTCGAGTTCTGAAGGCAGTCTTCAGAGATGTTTCCTCTCTCGAACCTCATTGATGATAACCTGACCCTAGGTCGAGTCTTCGAGTAGGACACTCGACCCTTGAAGTGATCAATAAGTCACTCAATTTCTTGTTAGCGGATAATGGTTCTTTCACCGTTAGTTTTTTTTTTTATAGTTGTTTTTTATTTTTTTAGTTCCCGTTAATCTAGGCACATCCGTTATACGTTCCATCTTTCTTCTTGACGAATAGAACTGGAGCTCCCAATGTGATGAACATAGGTCTTATAAAGACTTTGTCGAATAGCTTTGTAGTTGATCCGCCAATTCGTTCATTTATGATGGGGCCCCCAATCGATAAAGGTGCTCGTGCTACCAGGTTACTAGGTCTGGATGTGCATTCCACTTGTCTGGTTTGTGGAGACCTGGCAAGATCCTCGGGAAATAATTCGAGAAAATTTTTGACGATCGGTTACATTCTTGCAAGTTGCTTCTTCTTCGATCTTGTCTCAGTCTTCCTTGATGGTAATATGTGCCAAAAAAGACGTGGACTTCTTTTAGAGAAACTTCGGGTCTTGGTGCACGAGATGATGTTTAATCGGTCCTGTGTTTATTTCTTCTTCCGTCTCCATGAAAAATTAAGATTTCCGCTCCCAAAGGGATAATACGTACGATCATCTTTGCACAGTCATTAACGGCTGTTGGTATTTCGCAACAAGTCCATGCCAATTATGACATATAAGTACCCATTTTACAGGCATTAGGTCGAAGGGAAATGGGATGGTTCAGAAAATTATAACGTGCAACCAGTAATACCCGTATTTACCAAAATTATTCTTCCATCAGCTAATTCAACCATTATAACCTTGATCTATTGTTAGTCGGGGCTATATTACTCAAAGTACTAAAATTGAGTAGACACGAAACTTCTAATATGCACCAGTATCAAATAATACAATTGGGAATGCACAACGGTTGTTTAGGAGGGAAAACGTTACCTTGTCATAAGTGTTCTTGTCTGGGTTATGCCCTGCAACTCCCACTGCATAAGCCTTGGCTACAGTGTTGCCATTTCCCTGGTTTTCTTGTTTCTTCCATAGGGCAGTCCTTCTTGTAGTGGCCCTGGAGACCCATCTCAAAGCAAACGATGGCATTGGTATTGGCCCTTGGGCTCTCAGGTTGTTTGTCTGTTGCAGGTTGTTGTTGTTGCGGTTGTTGTTGTTTATGTTATTGCGGTTGTTATTTGCGTTGCAGGCCATCTTCCTACAGTCCTTGGCCAGGTCGGCCAAGCTTATTGCAGTTATTGCATGTTGGTATACTAGACCGTACTGGTTGAAAGTTACACTTGGGACATAGAGGTTTAGTCCCTTCATATTGTTTCTTGTCACCGTTCCCTGCAGCATAAGCCCTGCCTGTGTTCTGCCTTTTGTTCTGTTGTTGGTTTTGGTTATTTCGGGGAGTGTCTTCAAACTTCCTCTTGTTTTCTGCCTGTCTCTCAGCAAAAGTGTTAATTCTGCCTTTTCAATTAATTCATCGCCATCTCAATAGCTTCTTGCATGGTTTTTGGCTTTGATGCCACAACACTTGAGTAAATTAGGTTGGGCATATACCTAACATACCTTTTCAATTTTGTCCGTCTCTTTCAGGAAACATCCTGTCACACAGCAAGGTAGTTCTGGAAACGTTTGGTTGTATGTACACATCCGGTGCCCTTTTTACTTTTAGGTTCTACAATTCTGCCTCAATCTTCTTAATTTCATTCCTCGGACTTATTTAGTTGTCATCTTCTTTTTCAAGTCAGTCCACGTCATTGCATATGCAACATCGTTAAGTCACTGTCGAAAATTGAGTTCCACCATGTTAGGAGCAATCACATAAGAAGTACAAAGTCGGCAAACTTCAACTTGATTCCCACGGTGCAGTTACTTATGCGAAACACGGTTTCCTATCCTCTCAAACCATTGGGTCAACTCGACCACTCTTTCTGTGCCCCTGAAGAATAAGGGTTGACATTTCATGAAGTCTTGATAAGTGCACTCCCGAGCAGCGCGCTCATTCCTTCTCACACCTATTCCCGAGGTATGGCTATCATCGCCATTTCGGGTCGTAGCAGTGCTGCAATAAAGCAGTTAAGTTGACACCCTGTCGATCATGACCTGAAAGTTTGGGCATGGTGACCGACGCAAGTGGGTGGTATGGGAGTGTCTGTGACTGGGGTGTTGGTGTTGCACCTGGGTTTAACCTAGTAGGCCTTCTCTTGGTGTCATTTTTCTTAAATCACTTGAAAACATAATACCCGTTAGATTTCAAAATTCTTAACCATAAACTCGATGTATACATAATTAAATAAAACGAGGATCACAGCAATGGTGAAATACCACAACAGTAGTTAAATAACAAATCGACATTCATTCACAATAAATTTAATTTCATATAAAAATAATGCATCCTTTCCTATATATAACCTTGGGAAAATAATACATGATTGGTTAATTACACCGATAACAACACTTAGGTTAAAGACAATATAACCTAAAGCCATACTAGCCGAGAATACTCGTAATACTTAGTTGACTGACAAGTAGCCGATACATGAACAAAAAAGATCTTAAACAGTGTAGCTAGACAAATCAAAAGATCATATACTGTCTGCTATGCTGGGAAATACACCCATAATAATTAACTGACTGTAACAGTAGCGTACAGTCATAAACCCAGTCTAAGAACTGCTATGGCCTCCTATGGGTAGCTCTGGCTCTGCAGGATCCTTAGCAGAAGGATTAAGTTTCTCTAATTATATTGAATATATCTATATAGTTCCGTATCCCTGATGTTCTGAAGCTCGAAATCATCTGAGTATTGAGGGTTTTCCACTATCTTTGTGCCTCCACTAATGATTCTCTGTCTCCGATGGTCTGCTTTCAGCAGTTATCTGAATCACCGCCTTTGGTCTCTACGGTCTGCTGCTGGCAAATATCTCAACGATCTCGGAGTCTTGAGCCCATGACCGTAGTACCGATAGTGTTATGCCCTCGAACGTAACTGATCGCAGCATCCATCGACTGTGCACAAGCGGCACAAGATACTTGGCCTCCTTCTAATCAGAAGGGCAGTTGGTCTATGGAATGGCTATTCCTGTACAAATGTTGACTCGGGGCTCTAAGGAGAGCTCGTTCCATGCTCGTTTGCGATCATCCAGTGAGAATATATGATCTCATCACTCCCTGGTCAACAGTAGTAGCCAATTATAACTCTATGATTGACACCCTCTTGGGTGGTCGGTGGCAATCTCTGGGATGGCTCCTACATGGTCATCCATGTATCCGTAATTACCATAGCCTAACTCTCTAGACGTCGGGCATCTTGAGAGCGGGATTAACATTCAGCAAATCATATTGGTTTGCCCTAGCTGTGGAAGGTCCAACCTGCCTAGCAGCACCAGCTGCCGAACTCTCCCCGACCTCGTATCCAGGACCAGGAGTAGTACGACGCGGCCTCTTACGAAGCGGTAAACAAATCTTAGGCATCTCAGTCGCATGAACAGGAGATGTTAGTGCATCTTTTTGTCTAATCCCAGCAGCTCGGGATCCCAGAGATCCTCAACATTTGTAGGGCTATTTAGGTGGTGTGGCGATGGTATTGGTAATGGGGAAGAGGATCTGGGAAGTGGTGATGAGTATGGAGAGAGAGGTGATGGTGGTGGAGTAGGTAAGGCTAACAATCTCTCAGCAACTTCCTCGGAGAGGAACGATGCCGGCGCCTGGGGTCGGATGGACATCCTAGCCGTGACGCGATAAGCAAGGTATGGGTCCTGGTCTGTTAGGATTATGAAAAAGACTCGGTCACCCCCGTGTATCATTAGTATAGCATAGCTCGTGGTCAAAAAGAATCATTTGTATATATACCCCTTCCCACCATTGAGAAGGGGTTTGGTTGGTTCTTTTCATGCTAATTATATCACTTGCAATTTCTCTTTCTAAAATGGACATTTTCTCATCTAAGTCTAATTTAGCCAACCATCTTCCCAACTAACTTGTGGTTATCGATCTCATGTATACTTTGTTGACTCACACTTGCTGATTTTACGACGTGATAGTAATATGACTCTTCTTATTGATCAGTATGTATAGGACAATCGTGGTTTGGTCGTACATCGAACGTGCCATCTCGTGTTCCCATGATGTTCACAAACAGCATCTTGTTTAGTGATTCATGTGCCTGTACCTCTGATAAACTATCTGAATCATCAGGACGGCGGCTTTCATCATCAATGATCTGCGGTTGATAGATTTGACATGAATAAGGTTTGTGCGTATGGGAGCATCATAACATCAGAATCATACGCATCACAGTCATCAGCTTAAAACACATTATCCACCATTGAGAGCTATGTCTTGAACAGGTTGCTCATTCCACTAATCTTCATCAATGCATTCGTCCAGTCCCAGTAGGAAACAATGACTGATCTTCATCCAAGATTACCTCTTTTCTTGAGCTTGAATTAGTAACATCTTGTCTTTGAAGTATTCGGAGTTCTGTGGACGCTTGGGTGAGTGCAGTTCTCGCTATGTGGCCTATCCCGTTGCAGTTGTAGCACTTAACCTGCCTAGCTTGACCTGGATTAGCATTCCCCACTCAGTTATGTGTTCACATAACCAACTGCATCCTGCTCCCCGTGACCACTGTTACACTGTCCTCTGTTCTGACCTACCCTGTACATTATGATACAATCACCCTGCCGGTCTTGTACCGTGCTTGATTCATTGGGTTGGAAAGAGGTTCTGAGTGATTGTTTGTTTGAGGTAGCGAAAGTTTGTATGACTGGGTGAGTTAAGGAAAAGTGTGTTGGTTAGGTTCTCGTTAGGTTTTCAGTTGGAGATATTTCCAGATCAGATTGTGAGGTGTACCAGAATGTTTGATGATATGTGTTAGGGTGGATTCGTGATGATGGGAATATACGTTTGATGTGAAAACATTGGACATCAAGGCTAAGAGGATCAACTGTCTGTTTGTGTGAGTCATTCCAACATCATCTTGTTATCGTTTGGCATGTGCCTCATGTTGCATTCTGGTAAGCATTAGTTGATAAAGTTTGAATCTTTCAATCCTGTGTTGAAGGTTCCAGCTGTAAACAAATTCTTCCCCATTCTGGCAGCATGTTATTGTCACAAAACTTGAGTTTGCTAAAATCTTTTGACATTGTTCATCTTGAGTTCCGCGTGTCATTGATGAGCTTGCAAACGAAACATATATAGCGCTCATTTGTGAATGGTTTCGCCTCTTGTTCTGACGGAAGTGTTCAAAGTCATCATACAGTTGTGATTCACGGTCTTCCTTTGTTAGTTCCGATCCTTCCAAGAGCATCTTCACATTGTCCCATATGTCTTTAGCATCGATGTAATGATTTATGAGTGAATAGATATCTTTTGGTAGACCTTGAAGTATGATGTTTGTTGCCCGGATGTCTGCATTATACCTGTCCTTCTCCTCTTGTGACAGTTCCGAATAAACACGAGGTCGTTCAGGACCTAGATTGATTGGACCTTCTGTTCCTTCTTCAATGATTCCTCGCGTGGTCCCCATCTGAAATGGTCCTTCATCAATTGATTTTAAGATGTTTATCCCATTATCCTTACCCCGACAGTATAATCTAATACGTTGTTGCCATGAAACAAAGTCAATTTATTCATAGGCATGGTGGTAGGGTTTCGGAAAACCGGCACATTGGATGTCCTTCTGATAAGATTATGCCATAATGATTACTTGTGATATGATTATGTTTGATCGATCAATGATTAGTGATTGTATGTTAAAGTGATGATTGTTTGATGGAATTAGGTGAATTGTTGTTTGATGAAGTTTGGTTTGGTTGAGTAACGTTAACTTAATGTTTGATTGTGGTTTTCGTCAAATACAGTGAGTTTTGGGTCAAAATACGCAATGAAGAATTATCTAAACGCAAATGAGGAGTTATCCAAAACACATGAAAACATTCTCAAAAACGCAATGAAGAGTCTTAGTCAACACGCATGGAGAATCCTACCGTTCTACAAAAATGTAATGTTGCGATCTTGATCAAACGCACCATCTTAAAAAATTGGGAGGAGTATAGAGTATCCCCTAGTCAAAACGCAAACCAAAAGTCTTCAAAAACGCAACCTGTATTCAAAACGCAAACGACCAAAATGCAGCGTCTAGGTCAAATAAGCAGTGATCAAAAAGCAATTGCTTCTTCCACCCAAAACGTAACCAGAATGTTCACAGAATGGTCAAAATACGCAACGTCGAAGGCAGATACGAACCTTTTTTACTAAAAAACCCTTAAATAATCACCCCTTTGAACGTTTTCACTTGGTTCTTTTGCACAATTGGTCCTAGAGAGTTATAACAACTATAAAAACACTTACTTATAACATCACAAAACATGTGAATCAAAGAGTGTCAAGAATAAACCATAAACCTTCTAAAAACCACACTTTTAATCTTAAACTAACCAAGGAAAACGCACAACACAAACTAGCTAATCATCCCAGGTGCTATGTTACCAATTGTCAGTATACAGGAGATCTTAACACAAGTAATGGATGATGGGTCTGGCTAACTTAGACTTAGAGAGAAAATGTTTTTTAGAGAAGAAAGTGCAAGGTGATATAGTTTGTGAATGAAAACAAACCAACCCCTTCCCATGTGTGGGAAGGGGTATATATACAAATGATTCTTTCTGACCACGAGCTATGCTATACTAATGATACACGAGGGTGACAAAACCTCAATTAACATTAAGTTAACGTTAACTCAACCAAACCAACTTCAATCAAACTACATATCTCCTAAACCATCAACAATCATCACTTTTGAACTTTACAATCATAATCATTGTTCGATTCAACATAATCATATCCACAAGTAAACTTTAAAAATTTTGGGTGGGGGGGGCTAGTCTTTCAGAGGACTCCAATGTGCGGTTTCCGTATCCGACCACCGATGCTTGATAAAGTCTGACTTTGTTTCATGGCAATCAGCGTATTAGATTATACTGTCGGTGGTAAGGATAATGGATAAACATCTTTAAAATCAATTGATGAAGGACCATTTCAGATGCGTGGACCACGAGAGCGCTCTTTGAAGATAGGATCAGAAGGTCCAATCATTTAGGGTCTTGAACGGGACCTCGTGTTTATTTCGGAACTGTCAAACAGAGGAGAAGACAGGTTTAATGCAGACTTCGGGCAAAACAAAACATCATACTTCAAGGATCTACAAAAAGATTATCTATTCACTCATATTCATTACTTCGATGCTATTGGACATATGGACAAATGTGAAGATGCTCTTGGATGGATCGGAAACTAACAAGGAAGACCGTGAAAATCACACTGTATGATGACCTTGAAATCTTCTGTCGAGAACAGAAAAGGCGGAAACCATTCACAACTAAATTATGTTCGTTTGCAAGCTAATCAATGGACATGCGGAAACATCAAGATGGACAATGTCAAAAATTCAGCAGAACTCAAAGTTTGTGAATACATTGCTGCCGGAATGGGGAAGGATTTGCTACAAACTGTGAATACTTAACAAAGGATTGAATGGTTCAAATCTTTTGATCAACTATATGCTTACCTGAAGCAACATGAGCACATGCCAACGAGAACAAAGATGATGTTGAACGTCTCATAACAAAAGGACAGTTGATCCTCTTTCCTTGATGTTCCAATGTTTCACATCACACGTTATCTTATCCCTAGTCATCATAGAATCCCACCCAACACATTCATCAACCCACATTCTGGTGATACCTCACATTCTGATTCTGGGAATTTCTCCAACTGAAAACTAATCGAGAACCTAACCAAAACATTTTCCTTACTCACCCAGTCATTACATAACTTTCCTTCTCAAACAAACAATCAACTCAGAACCTTCCTTCCAACCAAGAATCAGCTACGGGTACAAGACGGCAGGTGATTGTTCAGAATGTACAGGGTAGACAGAACAGAGGACAGCTGGTAACGTGTACCGGGGAGCTGAGAGCAGTTGGTTTATGGAGAGCACAGAACAGAGTGGGGAATGCTAATCCGGGTCATAGCTAGTCGGTTAAGTGCTACAACTGCAAACGGGTTAGTTCATATAGCGAGAAATGCAATCAACCCATGCAGTCCACAGAACTCCGAATACTTCAAAGACAAGATGTTGCTATTGCAAGCTCAGAGAATGGGGGGGTAAATCTTGGTTGAAGAGAGTCATTGTTCCTAGCTGGTGGATCTGGGACAATGCTATTGATGAAGATGTGGCATGCAGCAATACCTGTTCAAGACTTAGCTCTCATGTGGATAATGTGTTTCAAGTGAGGACTGTGATGCGTATGATTTTGATGTTGATGATGCTCTACGGCACAAACCTTATTCATGGCTAGTATCATCCGCAGGATCAGTTTATGATGAAGCCGGTCGTCTTATGATTCGGATGTTTTCTGAGGTACTGGCTCATGATCACTATCAAGATGTGTTTGTGATCTTCTGAGGAACACGAGATGGACGACGATGTACGACCAATACCAACGTTGTTGACTCTCACATGCTCGATTATACGAGTTATAGTAATGTGACTCTATGATCAGTAATGTAAAGGACAACACAGTACAGGTTGTACATGAATATGCTTCTATGGTTTCCAAATGATGCATATGGTGATGTTAAGATAATACTTGCTTGATTCTGATGTTTCAGATCTGTCTCTCATACACCTTAGAATACGTAGCTAATAACTTGTTAAATGCTGAAACCTTGCCACATATATGGAAAACAAGTCTGGTAACTGTTTGAAAGACGGGGCCGGTTTTGGTATTGTTTTTAACTGACACGGGATCAAAGATTGATTGAGCAACTAGGATAGTTATTTGTGACCGTAATATTAAGGAAGAAAATTTGAATTAAGGAACTTCATTCTATTAAATTGCAACTTGCATCTACCATCCAACATAACAAGTTAATGGTAGATGAAGTTACATCTTTGAAAAAGGATTTTAATCAGAAAGAAAACAAATTCCTTGAAGAATTTTTGGACTTAAAGGCTTTATAAGATAGGGTCGAGGATAAGCTATTCAAACAAGGCCCAAGTCTATTTCAACAGTTTCAACATGATGTGTACAACCTAGGTCTTTTTATGATGAGTCTCCTGAAGTGAATAACGGTAGACCATTGGTACCGAATCCATATGTCTACATCGTGCACGGCAATTTCAGCTGCCTGTATAGTGGTCATGTAATTGTCACACCCAATCATGCACCGGCCGTAGTACGTGACTGTGAGGAGACCCTAGAACAATCTGAAATTTCTAGGAAGAAAATGCATGATAAAATGAAAGCTAAAGCATGTGTGGATAATAAGGTCAATTTCACACCGCCCAATTACTCGAAAGAGAATTTTCTTGCGACCTTTTCACCACAGAAACAACTGACCCCGGAACAATTATTTTGGTCTCAAGATATTGTTAAAATGAAAGCTGAAGCTCTCAAAGAGCAGAACACCAGACCCATCAAAGCGTTAACTGTGTATCCTCCAAATACACCTGCAACGCTTGTCCCCAGAGTGCTTCCAACCAAAAGTCAAGTGAAAATCAACATTTTTACACTTAGACAACTGTTTTCCGAGAATTTGATTAAAAAACATTGTAAAAGAGAATTACACCAACTGGGATCACTGAAGGGGAAAGGGGTTTTGAACAAACCAAGACATGTTACCTCACGGAGGTCATTCCATTTTTCAAAACTCTTCAAGAACATTTTGAGGGCATTCAAAAGGCTCTAACAAAAGAAGTTAAAGAAATGAGTGATGCCTTTGATGAGTTGGAAGCTGAACTAGACCAAAGTACTGTTGATAGGAAACATGATGCGATAGAACGGAAAAACCTTCTTCTCGAACATGATAATATAATTGCTGATTGCTTGCTTTAGAAGTGTTTTATGTTGCCTCAAATTCTGAGCTCAATGTAGTTAGATTTACTGAAATGCAAAAGGCTCATCATGTTGTCAAAACCCGTTGTCTGGAACTTGAAGTAGAGCTTTCTAATTTACGTGATGATATCCGTAAGGATAATTATAACGATCTTTTAAACCGGTTTTCCAATCTTGAGGTAAATCACCTAAACTTACAGTTAAAGTTTCAAAACCTTATTAAAGATTGGTTTTTTGATAAATACCATTCTTCATCAGTTTAACGATACTCCTGATTTTAACTCGTTTTTGTGATCGGTCAAATGAAAGCTTCCTTCAAGAAAAAGCAATGTCTATTCAATAGCTTGAAATTGCAAATCTTTAATTTCAGGAGGGACCCCATAGGAAACTAGAACGACCACTTAGATCTTAGGTGCACGTCGAGACTTTCAGATCTCCAAATTAACGAAGTGGTTTATAGTCTCTAAGACAAAACGAAACTTTTTTAGGGCTGAATATATGCAAAGATTAGGCAAAGATTACAGGAATTGTATGATTCTATCTAGATTACGCGTGCTAAGCACGAAACAGACAAATGCCCTTTAAATAGTGAAAATGAAAAGTCTAAAGGTCCAAATCAGAAAGAAATACGGTCTCATGGTCATACAACTCAGTTTAAACCAAAAGTAACTGCACCAGGAAAAGTATTATCTAGATGTTGACCTATTCCCCCTCGCAATAGGAATTAATAGGGATGTTCATTATTTTTATTCTCAGGCATCTTAGGAATAGTGTAGATACACTTCGCAGACTAGTGGAAGCAGCAAAGCTGAAAGACCTTAGTTAGACACTCGAATTTGCTTGCCGTACCCTAAGCACTCTCCAGGAACTCTTAGATATGTATTTGGCTCATGTCCAAAGGTCTTTTATCATCAAGATAAGAAGCATGCTACCACCCCTAGAAAAAAGCAAGTGACTTTTGGGGCCAAATTGCAATCATCAAGTAGTACTAACACACAAACAGTAGAGCCAAGGTACACTCAGAATTCTTGTCCTTGTGCTCCTTCTACAGGAGTGTGCTGCTGCATCTGATGCTAGCGGATTCACAGCATAGGAGCATATTCAAGGAAAACATAGGATCCCGCCGGCAAAGAGTGACAGCTTGAAGGAAGAATAGTAGAAGGACCACTCTAGGATAATTAGATTGAGTCTTAGAAACCCGAATCGTGTTGATTCTAAGTATTAGCGCTAAGCATACTGTAATTAATATCGCATTTCTCATTCTGTGTGCCAAAATGTACACAAATGTTTATTTTCGGCTAATCTTGATATGTGTGTGGTTACTTATTTGAACTCTGTTAGTGAATGCCTACCCCATGTTAAAATTTGTTAGTGCGGTCATTTTGAGCAAGTTTGGGAATACCTAAGCCATGTTCAACAAGTAGGGAAACCAAACACATCAAACAGTTTGGAAACCAAAGCAAGTTACCACAAGTGTGGAAACTAAACATATCAAACAAATTTGGAAACATTGGCAAAACAAGTAACAATATTGGTTATCCAATGGAGGACCAAGGAAGAACATTCACCCCTAACGTGATCAGTGCCCTTTAACTCGGTTCACTAAACTTACAAGAATGTCAGCCACTTGCTTGTGCTACTGTCGGAACCAAACAACATTGGGGATCAATTTTCCCAAATCTACATCTTCGTCTATTTCAAAATGCAGGTCGTACAATCATTCCTTTGGTATTTGGGACCTCAGCTGCTCAACACATGACGGGGTGATCGCTCAAGGCTCATGGATTACGTGAAAAAGTTCCATCGGACGTAGGTTCGGAATGATCACTTTGGTGCTATTATGGGTTATGGAGATTATGTCATCGGTGATAGTGTAATCTCCAGGGTATACTATGTGGAAGGACTGGGGCATAATTTGTTTTCTGTCGGTCAATTTTGTGATTCAGATTTGGAGGTTGCTTTCAGAAAGCATTCGTGTTATGTTCGTGATCGGAGGGTGTTGAATTACTTAAAGGGTCCCGTGGTGGCTCTAATTTATAAAACTATCTATGTGTGAAGACTTGATGATGTCCTCCAGATTTGCTTACTATCAAAGGCCTCCAAGGAAAAATCATGGTTGTGGAATCGGCGTCTTTTTTAACCACTTGAACTTCGTGGTATATCAATGATCTTGCAAGAAAAGACCTTGCTCGAGGCTTACCTAGATTGAAGTTTGAAAAAGATCATCTTTGTTCTGCCTGTCAATTAGGAAAGAGCAAAAAGCAATACCACAACCCAAAAAACTGAAAAACACCAATTTGGAAAGTTCTAAAAACACCCTTCATATGGACTTATGTGGAATCCGATGCGTGTGCAAGATATAATGGGAAGAAAATATATTCTTGGTCATCGTCGATGATTATTCTGGTTTACGTGGGTTAGGGTTTAGAGATCCAAGGATAAACACGGCAGTTGTTATCATATTCGGACGCAAAATTCAAGTCGCTCAACAAAAACTGTAAAGATTCATTCGCCCCCACAGACAATGGCACGGATTTGTAAACAAAACATTGTTATGACCACTATGGAAAAGGTAGGAATTTTTCATCAATAGAATGTTCAAGGGAACTCACAGCAGAACGGCGTTGTCGAAAGAAGGAACCGTACTCTTGTCGAGGCTGCACGGACAATGTTAATTTTTTCCAAGGCACCGATGTTTCTTTGGGCCGAAGCTGTGGCTACTGCTTGTTACACCCAAAACCGTTCCCTTATTCACACACGTCACGAGAAAACCCCATATGAGCTAAGTACTCGATAAGAAGCATGATTCAAATTTTTTCGAGTTCTTTGGTGTCTGTGTTACCCTACAAATTGCAGTGAGAATCTTGGGAAACTCATACGATGGCTGATATCGAAATCTTTGTGGTAAGCACCAAACTTGATGGGGTACAGGAAATTTACAAACAAAAGACCCCGACAAATAATGGAGACTCATTCATGTTACATTCGATGTGCTGATTGAGCAGATGGCTGGTACAATTAAGTTCTGGACCCGATTCCTTTCCTGTTGACGCATGGACCTATCAGTTCAGGGGCTCGTACATCCGGCTCCTGCTATACCATTTGCACCTACCACGAATAAAAGAATTGGAGATGCTATTCCACCATGTTTGAGTTGAGTATTTTTAATCCCACCGGGTATCGTCTGAATCCAATCCCAGTCATACTACAACAGGTGAGCCAATCCGCAAATGTTAATCCGTTTGTGCAGATGATCCCGAACCATTTGTAATCGAGTTCGCACCAGGACAATTAACTCTGATGCTTATCATCTGGGGTAAATCAACATACTGAATCCAGCCAATCACCAAACATCATGACCATGTCCGAAATGGTACTGAATTCTCATCCTATTGTTAAAACATCATTGGGAACCCTTAAGGACCGGTCTATCACTAGAAAACTGCTTGTACTGATTCTTTGTGGTGCTTCTAAATTCTAGTATGTCCAAAGTTGAACCAGAAAAACTTTCAATCTGCAAGCTAATGAAGATGCTGGTTTCAAGCAATTGCAAGACGAAAATCCTGAATTTTGATGACTCTGGACGTATGGGAATTAGTACCACCTCCAGACAGTGCCATGATTATTGCTATCAAGGTGGATTTTCAAAGTGAAGCTTGATGAGTATGGTGATGTGTTGAAAAACAAGGCACGGCATTGTAGCAAAAGGATTTCGTCAAGAAGAAGGTCTAGATTTTGAAGAATCCTTCGCCCCGGTTGCTCGTCTTGAAGCAATCAGGATATTCATTGCCAATGCCGCCAGCAAAAACATGACAGTTTATCAAATGGACGTGAAAACTGCATTCTTAAATGGCAGGGGTGCTCAAAGCAAGGAAGATCTATGTCCACAACAGAAGACTTTGTTGACCCAAAATGTCTCACATCCTGTCTTAATTCGTCTGAAGAAGGCACTCTTTACGGGTTGAAACAGGCTCCTCGGGCATGGTATGACACTTTGTCAAGGTTTCTTCTGGCTCAAGGATTCTCCAAGGGTGTCGTGATCCCACCTTGTTCATTCGCAAACAGGAACACAACTCTTCCTGTTCAAAATATATGTTGTGATATCATATTTTTGGGGCCTCGACGACCACCAAAGACTGTGATCGTTTTTCTAATGAAATGAGTTCTAAATTTCAAATGTCGATGATGGGTCAAATATCATTTTTCTTAGGGTTACAAATCTCTCAAAATCCCAGAGGCATTTTTATAAATCAATCTAAATATGCTAATGAGATTTTAAAGAAATTTAATCTTCATAAAAGTGACCTTGTAGACACTCTCATGGTGGAGCAGACAAAACTAGATGAGGACCTCTCAGGAATCCTTGTTGATCAGACTTGATATCGAAGTACGGTTGGATGCTTGATGTATCTCACAGCCAATAGACCTGACCTGGTTTTTACTGTGTGCATGTGCGCTAGATATCAATCTAAGCCCACTAAAAAGCACTTAGAAGCAGTTAAACGGGTCTTTCAGTATCTCCAAGGAACCATCAACATGGGTATTTGGTATCTGAAAGACACCACCATGGCACTAACAGCATACGCAGATGCAGATCATGCAGGTTGTCAAGACACTCGAAGAAGCACATCTGGAAGTGCTCAGTTCTTTGGTGATAAGTTAGTAATCTAGTCATTAAAGAAGCAAACTAGCACGTCCATCTCTTCAACAGATGCTGAATACATTGCTATGTCTAGATGTTGTGCCTAAATTTTGTTGATGAGGTCTTAATTATCTGATTATGGCTTTGCATACAATCGCGTCCCTCTGTATTGTGACAACAAGAGTGCCATAGCCCTCTACTGCAACAATGTCCAGCACTCCAGGTCTAAACACATCGACATCAAACATCATTTCATTAGAGAACAAATAGAGAATTGAGTGGTTGAGTTGTATTTCGTGAGGACAAAGTATCAACTGGCAGATATTTACTAAGGGCATTGCCCAGAAAGAACGATTTTGAATTCATTCTCTCCGCGGCTATGGCATGGAAATAGTAATAGAAGCCAGAGAGCTCAACAATAAACCTCTTTCAGGAGGATACGGATAGTTAACTATTTGCTTCAAGTATCCTATGTAAATATGTACATATTCATCATCAAAAAGAAAATACAAAAATATAAAACCCACATAAAAAAAAATTAATTAGCTTAATTAATACATAATTAAATAAATTTTTCCAGGACATGTCTTCCAGTTATATCGATACCAATTTATGGACCAAAAATTGTCATCAATAAATGACACAGCCTTTAAATGAAGCGACGAACGAAGTTCAAACTTTTCAAAACATGTCTATATGGCTTGCAGTTACTTCAGACTGCAACCCGGTTTTCAAAATAAGGAAAGATCATCGCCAAAAAGACGGCTGTTCCCAACAATGGGTGATTAAGTTTTCCCGGGCATGGATTACTTTATATCCGTACATCCTCGATCTAATGTACGCTTCAGTGCATTATTTCTTGATAAAAAAGAGAAGTCTTCTGTTATTCTTCTAAGTTTCCTTCTATGATTCTTCAGAAAATTATTTTGGATTTTCACAGGGGATTTAATAATTTTTTTGAAAATCAATTGGACTTGGCTTTTCATAAATTTGACACTCAATCAACGACTATATCTCTTTAAATAGAAAGCGGACCATTGATTAAGGGGGAGAGTAGTTTTTTATTCAAACTCATGACATATAACGAGCATTTTCAACACATGGTATACATAACTGAGAATGGTTTGATAACTAACAGGGTTATGGTTTAAGGGGGAGTTAAATGTAATGTACACACAAGCGGCAAATGTGTCATCTATGAACAATAATAGGCCCTTAAGTGCTATTGAGTTGCTTTGCTAGACCTTGGGTAATACGACGAATAAAGGACTAATTGTGCAATTAATGTTACTTAATCAACCCCTTTGTTGCTAGATAACTCGAAAAGAAAAGAAAGAAAAGAGAGAGGGGCCAGTTGTGTCATTATCTGAAAATTGAATCTAGGTACTTAAGGATGTTGTGTTTTGACCCAGTCAAAACAAGTAAAAACTAGTCAATTTTTTTTATAAAACTTTCTTCAAACACACAAAACAAACCTTTGTCGGATTGCTTAACTGGTCGACCTCACTGGAAGATTATCGTGTTGTGGTAAAGACCCTTGTTTTTAAATGATTACTATCCCCTAATATGCTATCTCCATAACATCGTGGCCTAATCTCTTTAAGAATCTCGTGTTTATGTAGGATATTTTTGACTAATCATCCAAAAAACACTTTTGGCTAAAGTGGTTTTACGTTTGTGTTTTAGGTGTTAGGATAGCATTAGAATAAACATAGGATGCCTGCTAGATGTATCAATTGAATCCCCAATTGCTTCATTAGGGTCCTTTATTTTTCGACCACCTATTGACTTTTTAGGTCAAATACACGCCTGTTTGATCTTGTCATTGCTTAGGTTGTTGTTTAATAACAGTTAGATATTTTTATATATGTATAAACATGAATATAGCGTGGTCAAGGAAGCCCTAATTTGAATGATTGATTCTGAGTGATAAAACATTCCTGGTTGCGTTTTGGTGTTAGATTCTTGGTTGCGCTTTGGTATTATATTCTTGGTTGCGTTTTGGTGTTAGATTCTTGGTTGCGTTTTGGTATTATATTCTTGGTTGCGTTTTGGTTTAGAATTTCTAGGTTGCGTTTTGGATAAGAAATTCTAGTTCTTTTTGTTTTGAATTTCTAGGTTGCTGTTCGAATAAGAATTCTAGTTTGCGTTTGGTTTAGAATACTGACTGCATTTTGTCTATGATAATCCATGTTGCGTTTTGGTGTATCTATTTGTTGCGTTTTGATTATTAATTATCGAACAGGACAAATCGCAAGTGGTTGCGTTTTGCTCAGAAGACAATTAAAACATTAAAATAATCAAACCCCCATTTCGAAAAGTTTTTAAATGGTTGCGTTTTGCCTATTTCTTGAATATTATAATGCCTGCGTTTTGATGGTTGCGTTTTGATGTGATTGCGTTTTGGCTTCCAGAGCGTTTGAGTTTTATATTTAATATTCACTGCGTTTTGGTTCCTTAAGTGTACTGTAGATTGTGTTTTGGCTCAGTGTGACTATTTCATTGCGTTTTGTCTTACTTTCCTTGTAAACTGTCTTTGGGTCTTGTAGTTTAGTCAGTGTGTTAAGTCGTCTCCTTCAAGAGTCAACTTCCGTTGCCTCAAGAGTTAACTTCAACTATTGATCTTCACCAGAATAGTTAACTTTAACTATTGACCTTTACACATCTAACATCTCCTATCTGTATGCACGTATTTCTGTGTATGTGACTGTGTAAATATAATGGCTGATGTTAATGCTCCGGTTGAACAAGCACCTACTTTGGCACCAGCCACCCGCATAGATGAACAAATCTTGCCTCGCATTCGTTGGGTGCCAATAGGGAAAAGCAATTGCTATCTGGATGCTGAAAAATCGCAAAGCAACCCAATTTACAAGATTGCGGTGGACATTCTGAAACACACCAACTTCTTCAGAGCGTTTACCGCCTCTTCGACAATACCAGCTATCTATATTCAACAGTTCTAGGATACTATTTGCTATGACAGAACCGATGGGGGTTACAAGTGTCAACTGGATGAGCAATGGTTCAACCTTACTAAAGATACACTCAGAGATGCTCTTCAAATCACACCAGTCAACAACAACAAGGCTTTTTCTTCCCCTCCAACTCAGGATACTCTTATCAACTTTGTCAACGGTCTGGGTTATCCAAAACAAGTCAAACACTTATCTAATGTCGTTACTAATGACATGTTTCAACCATGGAGGCATCTCACGACAATCATCATATTGGCCTTTATACGGGAAAGACTTCCGAGGTTGAAAAGGCAAGAGCTCCAGTGTTGCAATTCTTTGGGCGTCATCACTCGAGCTCATATCGATTAATGCGGAAAGGATGTGGGAAGATTCCTTCACACATCCATACCTTTCACGAAGAAAAAAAGAATCTGGCACAAAAACACACTCAGTACATAGAAACCACTCTCATTGTGATCCCAATTTGGGATCACATAACTGATTATCCATTCACCTTCAACGCAAGCACAAGTTACATCCAAGACTTGAGTCTCCCCTTTATTTTCCGACTACTGAAGAAGCCTATTATGATTATCTCCAATACAGAGCCAAAGGAACCAAACGGAAGTTGTTTTGGGATGCCTATTCCGAATGAACTCATCATTGATGACATTCGAGGAGCAGATTACTACGATGCTTATCTGAAGAAAGTAGCCAAATGTTAACATATGATCCACCCTTAGGAACACAAGATCCGAGGCATGGTAAATTGAAAGAGAAATTGAGCCATTATTATTAGATAGAAAAGTGAGATATAGGAATATGTGTGTGTTAGAAGAGAGAACACACACACTACACTTTTACAAAAGTGACTTCACACCTCCTCTATGGAAGTATGTGGAGGGGTATATAATAGTCTAGTGACACACAACTATTGTAACTAGTCATTATTAGTCCCTACGTGTCCACTACTATAAATGAACAAATGAATTCTGTGTTTGTCACCATATTTTAAGGCTAACAAACTTCCCCCAATAAAGTGGACATAACGGAATTTACTTACAATGTACCCAAACACGTACCAAGACAAATTAATAAAGTCTTCCCAAAAAGCGCTTCCAAGCTGAAGTTGTCTTGTGAGTTCTCTAGGTCTTGAAACTTGTATTCTAGCTTGGATCTTCATTGTCTTTACTTGTTCTGGAACCATTGTAGTATGCATGAGTTGGATTAACTTCCCCCAATCCATGCAGCATGTCTTGAAAAGCTTTCTTCATAGCGACTCCTTTTTATTTCGAAGTTTCTTCTATCCGCTTCCCCCCAACCCAACTTCCCTATTATTAGCAAATTCTGAAACAGATTGATGTAACATTGATTAGCTTGAACAATCTTCTATTCTTCCTCTTGTCATCAAAGTGCACAGCGGAAATTTTTTAGAAGTCAAACCACACCAACGACCACTGCTTCTTGTCATCAGGGCTTGGTGAATATTCGTTCGAGGAGCATACGAGAAAATCACATATCTTGTTCTTCTCATGTTTGCCAGAATACTTCACAACCTTCGTATGAAGTAAGTATACACTACTGTCCCCCTAGAATTGGACATGGTAACTTCAAAGTCAATTAAGTCCCGATTACACATTTTCCCCTATGATGGTTGCGAACTCTCGGAACAATATTGTTGTGTAAGTTATCATAAACCTCGAGAAGTTCTTGTCTAAGCACAAATCTTGATATAACAAAAGAATCATTACCCCTTAGACTTCAGAAACCGTAGAGGAGATAAGCAAGAAATCAAGAACACTTGGTATAATCAAGGTCTTTGTTGAATGAATGGTCATCGAAGAACTTTGAAGATTTTGCTTAGTACTGTTAAGTATCTTATCATAGAATAGCATAAAATACCCTGAGAAGTGCTGATTACATCTCAACCTTTAAACTCAGAGGGCTAACTTACCAACCTCGTATTTTGTAGGCTATTGTCGTGATCACATGGTGAAGTAAACCCGATATACTAAACTTGAAAATGAAGTAAAATCCCCCAAATTTGTTACTTAATCTTGCACTGTTGTTGATTGAAGAACGGTGCAGAAGAAAATCTCTAAGTACCTTATACCAAACATCAAAAGTATGAGAAGTACAACACCTCTTGAAATTATCCACATCGACATCTGCGTGTGAAACTGAGTACTACAACGTAACTCCTTTAAGTGATAGTTATCCAGGTCTTCACCCAACCACCCGTTGACTTCTAGAAACTAGATAATCCAAGTCTTAATCATAGCTGTATACGTTCAAGCAAGTCATCAATCGATAGAAAATTGAAGAAAGTCTCAATGATGAAATACGTAGACGTCTCTGTGAAATTCAACTTTAATCATAAATAAGGGATACCAAATTAACTCCGCGATCACATGTCATCGTAATCCGAATCTCTAGCCATTTTTGTCATTTAAGTGAATCTTTTCAGGATCGTTTTAGGATTAAGTGTTGTTGTTTGTGTGGTGTTTGTTTATGTTGATTGGGTCTTATAGTCTCGATTCTTGATTGTGTATTTTGTTTGTTGTTCTTGTTTTGATTATAATATTCTCAAATTCGGTCATATGCCCAAAGTCGGTCACATGCCCACCTGATGCGCAGTGGCAAAACGTAAGATCTTGAGACAAAACGCAATGATTTGTTGAGATTTGGGCAGCATAACGTTTAGATTTGCTATATAAATGGTCTTCAATAAGGCAAAACGCAGTGGCAAAATGCAGTCTTCAATAAGCAAAACGCAAGAGACTTGAGGCAAAACGCAGTGGCAAAACGCAGTCTTCAATAAGCAAAACGCAATGACCAAAACGCAGTGACCAAAACGCAGTCTTCAATAAGCAAAATGCAATGACCAAAACGCAGTGACCAAAACGCAGTCTTCAATAAGCAAAACGCAATGACCAAAACGCAATCTTCAATAAGCAAAACGCAATGACCAAAACGCAATCTTCAATAAGCAAAACGCAATGACCGAAAACACAACCCGCAAGCAAAACACAATGAAGAACACCCTTCATGATCAAAACGCAGCCAAGAAAAAAATCATCACCATTCTTAAAGCCACGAAATGAGTTAAAAACACCTAGTAAAGAATGCAAGGGATAGATCTAAGCCCGAAAGTACAAATCTTTAACAACTTTTAAACCACAAACAAATCAAATCTTGATTTTTCTGTATATTTTTGAACCAAAAAAATAAACAACCCAACCCACGAATTTGAGCTTATTTAACCACAATAATCAGTAGATAAACAACACGGATTCCCCCTATGCTCTGGTGCCAATTGTTAACATATGATTTACCCTTAGAACACAAGATCCGGAGGCATGGTAAAGTGAAAGAGAAATTGAGCCATTTTTATTAGAGAGAAAAGATGAGATATGGGAAGATGTATGTGTTAGAGAGAGAACACACACACTTACACTTTTACAAAAGTGAGCTTCACCCCTCCATGGAAGTATGGAAGGGGTATTCATAGTTTTAGTGACACGCAACTATTGTAACTAGTCATTATTAGTCCCTACGTGTCACTCTATAAATGAACTAATGTAATTTCGTGTTTGTCACCATATTTTAAGGCTAACACCAAGCATCAAAGATACCTTGCAGGTGAAGAAGTTAGTGATCCTGACTCTCCTGCACCAAAACCCGCAAAATCAACCAAACCCAAGATAACCAAGCAAGCTAAACCCGTTGCACCTAAACCAGTGACCAAGAAACCTCAACCAGCACCAACCAAGCCTAAGGAGAAGAAAATAACAGCCTATAGAAAACACTGAACACACTGCCATGCAAATGAGCTAGAAGCTTGGAACGTGGCAAAGAAGCGAAACCTTAAGAGAATCTCAGCAGCTGATCGACTTGAGTTTGTTGATGAGGGTATACATTGACTTTGAACTGGGCTTGTGACTTAGAAGCAGATACGCAAAGGGCTATCGAATAAAGTTGAAGATGCTCAACGTTGCACATCGGGGTCCTCATCCACACCATGTTGGTGTTCAGGAACCTGATACTGGAAAGTATCAGCCACTCTATCCAGAGGTAAGGAAAAGGAAGGAAAAGTCGGATGACTAGAGCAAGCTGCCCCGGTTCCTACTCAATTTCTAACTCTAAAGAATAAGAGCCCAACTGAAAATCACATCTTTCAAAGACGTACTTCAGCACCAACTGAACCCTCAGGTCATGACGAATCATCGTCCCTATATGCTGAACTAAGCTTGACTGAAAGTGACACGAAATCAGATAAGGAAGTGCCTCCCGTAGTCAAAAGTGGTGCTCCATACAAAGGCCAGGCTGGACCAAACCCTGGTATACAAGATGAAGGCCAGGCTAGACCAAACCCTGGTAATGATACAGTGTCTCAAACTCTATCAACTCCTCGTGTTCATGCTGGACCAAACCTTGAACACACATGTTGAGGCCAAACTAACGCTACACATCAACCACAAAAGTAAGAACCGATTAATGGATAAGAGTTCACCTGCTACAAGTAACATACCCTAACATTCAGGAGAATCTTATGCTGGCGGTTGACGATCTGGTGATTCCCGGGGAGCCTGCCAGCTCTACAGGGACGTTGTCTTCTCTAAAACACCTAGCCAAAGAATTCAGCTTTGGCGATCAATTCTTCAATGATAAACCCTCAGATGCCAACAATGAGAAGGCAACAGCAGATACAGAAGCTGAATCAATGGTGTCTGTCACAATCCATCAAGACACATCTGTTATCCCTCTTATGACTTCACCGATGATTAATCTTGTGTCTGTACCCGATTCTCCCACTGTGCGTCGGCCTTTACCAACCACCACAACCGTAACTGCAACAACAATAACACATATTATACAACCATTCCTCTACCACCTCAGCCACAACAAGTTTCCTCAGATTCTATCTTACTCAACCATCTAGGAGAACTCGAACAACATATCGCAGATTTATTAGATGCGAACCAGGCCTTAGAGGAAAGATTAGGCAAACATAGGTCCAGACTATACAGGTTGGAGAATCAAGATATTCCCAATCAAGTGAGCAAAGCTGTGGATGAAATAGTCACGGATGTTGTTGACTAGGCCATGCACGCATCACTGAGGGAGCGCTTCAAAGATCTGCCAGAAGTTGATATAAAAGAAATTCTTCACAACCGAATGTGGGAATCCAAATCCTACCAAACTCATGAAGAACACATGACGTTGTATGAGGCTCTAGAGAAGTCTATGGCCCGAGATAACAAAGACTAGCTCCTGTCTGACTTGGCTGAAGCAAGGAAAAAGAAGAAAAAGAGACAGGGCTCACCCTAAAAATAAACCACTGTCTCTCTACCTCATCCTCCTCCTCCACCACCACCAGCAGGTCCCTCTGGAACTTCAGGAGCCTCTGGCGCTTTTGGGTTGTCTCAATCACCACTGCCTCCTCCACCTCCATCCAACACTCAGGGTGGTCAGTCTGCAAGCACCGATGCCTCCAGCTCCTCAAAGATGGCTGCTTCAGTAGAATATACGGCTTGGACAATGACTGACATAGAATTAAGCCATCGATCTCACCAATTCCTGAAGAACTTCATATGGGTGACGATACGACTGCAGACGAACAAGCATACTCATCTAGTGGTGAAGACGTTGGACGTGATCATATTCCCACTGTAAACTTGAGGCAGAGTTGGTGGAAGCCTATCACTGAAGACCGACCCGCTACACCTGAACCTGCCTGGTCCATCCCATCATCTGATCTGACCGTCCCAACGAACAACTGGGCCTCTGCTCTGAAGTCTACCTATACACCTCCACCAGAGAACTCACTCCTTGCTCAGATCGGTGATATGACAACATTCATGGACTGGTATTGCAAAAAGCAAGGAATCTCCGAACTGACTCAACAAGACCTGGAAGGCCCTGCATACGAAATTGTCAAAGTCTTTCATCCCGACGTAGTCAATCTCCAGTTCCAAATGGAAGAATGCCACAAACTTCTCACCGATCAAGTGGACGATGCAATCCTAAGGTACAACGTCAGCAAACCACTACCGTTGGGTGGTGATCCGGGTCATGTCACAATACAACCGGATTTCTTCTTCAACAAAGACTTGGAATATCTATGGTACGGCCGCAAAATAGGCAGGCCTGCCTTGTCAATCTCGAAAATGAAGGCTGCCTATTATCCTGATGTCGGCTTAGAGCAAATGGTACCGGATCAGATGTGGATTGAAGAAGAATGCAAGTATGACGTCGCTGCGATGTATGGTATATCTCACTGGTGGTTTCAAAGACAACGGTTCTACATTGATCGACACATATCGAAGTGATCGCAGGCTGTACGTACTCATAATGCGAGTATCTAAGTGTCGACCGAATTGAAGTCTTTCGCAATGTATGGTATCAATACATGAAGAAGCTTGTCCTAATCCGTCGCGCTGATCTCAAAGAATATGTCATCGCGGAAAGGGACTTCAAATATCTGTATCCTAGTGACTTTGAAGATATGTACTTGTTGAATCTTCAAGGTCACTTGAACCATCTCTCACCCGAAGACAAAAAGATTCTCACTACTGCTGTCAACTTATGAACTAGAAACTTGGTTATTCAACAATGCGTAGAAGACTTCCAGCTGGGGATTAAGAGCTACCAGACGCAGTTAAACCTTACCAAACTCGATGGTAATGCCAAGGGATTTGAGTACAAGCATGACTTCACAGTAAATGACTCTCCAAGGGCCGTCATGTTTAGGGACAAATATTGGGTTAAGATGATCATGAGGTTTAATGAAATCCACAAGTTCAGTGATGGTACTCTACACCAGATTGATGAAGCGTTGGATTACAGAGTCAAGGAATTCAGGGTCAACAGGAGGAATCCGGTCTGTAGTCATGGATTTGACGTAGAAAAGACGTCGACAAAGCACAGACTTAAAGTTTGCCATACAGAAATGACTTAAGACAAGACGTATCTTCCAGAATCTGGAAAGCTTTGTTGGTGGCAGGATAAGAGAAGGAGACTACCGACTGCTGAAGAGGAATACGAATGAGGGGTTTGGTTCTATATGTTTGTTGTCATATGTACAGTTCTAACGTAGTGATTAAACGTCCTCTGTAGGCTTTATATGTTCCATAATCGGCTTATAAATCGACACCTTTCTCTAATTTTCCTAACTTAAATCAATTGAGACCCAAAATCTCAACGGATTTGAAATTTTTGCTCGGGGGAGAAAATGTGATTTAATTATGAAAATCTGATAAAAATTGTGATTTCTTAAAGTGTAGGCTCTCCCATATGTTGCTAAACTCTTTCAGCATATCGATGCACAAATTGAGGGAGCGAATGGTTAAGATGGCAATGTGGAATCACCTAAGACCAACCTATGGTAATCTACTTTATCAGAGGTTATAAGATGGTAAGGTTAGGTATTCTCTCGATCCACGATCCAGCCAAGCCGGAAGGATCTACCTCAGGGACAAGCTCTAGTAGTGTAGAAAGTCCTTAGGTATGATTTTAAAAGGAGTAATGTGAGAATAAGGGAATAGTGTGGACTAAGATGGAGCTAGTACTGGAACACACCCAACAAGGTTCTAGTAATGAAACCTCGGTAAGCACTAAAGGGGTTGAAGAATGAAAAAGAAATGCTAAGATAAAGGGTGAAAAGAAAGCCATGCCCGTCCTTAAACCTTAGGTCAGAAACCGGTCACTACATAGCTGTCAGAATCACATGGTTGATTGCTGACATTGAAGACGAGTATTCATGACCCCAGTGATATGCTGCACAACCCTCCCTAGCCACTCAAGATCCCTCAAAGGATTCTTATTTCACCTCACACGGATATCAATACATTTCTATCGTCTCCCTCACTCCGAGTTAGACGATATTGAAAAGGTGGCAGTCCGCTCTAGCCTCCGACTACCAAAAACCAAAAATGTACTATTGAGTCTAGAGCCATGAGATCATCAATACATCGCGTTAAGAACACTACACAATATACTTATTGTGTGTTTTCAACACACTGTGAAAACAAGGATTATCTTAAGAGTCCTACGCATTATCCTTGTGATATTGCCAGAATATCCGAGTGATACGAAAGTATTCACAGTAAAGATGGAAATCCTGCTAGAGCCAACGTCAAACAAGCTCTAGGTAGGTGACTTGTGAGATCCTTAATGGATCAAACTTGTGACATTGGGCATCGATTCGGTCCAGATTATGAATTGACGGAGGATGAAGTTTTATAAAAGCTTAAAACTCTCGATGTGTTACAAAAATCACTTTAACTAGTGACACATCGATTGATTTTCAAATCAATTTTATCTTCAATCAGTGAGAGAGTAACTTACTGATTCACTCTTACCATTCTATTAGTAGCAATACTATTAGTGAGGTAGCCTGCTTTGAGGTGTCCGGTAAAGAGATACTAGCAAGTACAGTGATTCTAAGGCATCTGCGTTAGAATATCTAACACTTGAGCTGGAAAAACCCTGTCAAGGAGAGTTTCTATAATGAATCTAACCTGATCACAAAGGTACATTATTTATACTGTACAATAGTACCCCTCGCGGAACGAGGTTAATGCAACCAAACTTTGATGAATGACAAAGCCATATTCGTCACCAAGCTTTATCATTAACTGTTGTACTTTCAGATTACATAAAGATGGAGGATCAATGCTCATCCAAAAAGTTGAAATCATAACCCCATTCTCACACTTAAGTTTCAATCAAAGACATAATGACAACTGAAAGACCTACAACACAGCTTCCGCAACTTTGATAAGTACTATCATGATCCAGAAGAGTGTGAGTATGAGGGTTTGAAAGTCACAACATCACATGAAGGCAATAAGCACAACACAAGATAATTAAGAGGACATTTAAAGTAATGGTGATCACAAAGAAATCTCTAAGATCCTTAATTCCAAGGAACAAAGATCACTACTTGATATGTACAACGACACAAAGTTGAAGAGGTTTACAGTCTGTAGAAGAAAGACTTGAATTTTATAAAAAGAATGAGTCCGTTTATGTGGAAAAGATTAACGGCTTAAAATAGGATATTCAAGTAGGAGAGATAACTATTGGGGAGCTTAGGAAGAATCTAGAATTAGTTCAAAAGGAAAAAGATGACATTCGGTATAATGTAGACAAATTTGAAAATGCATCTAAAAGCTTAAACAAGATTATAGAGAGTCAGATTGTAGACAATTGCAAGAAAGGTTTAGGGTATAATGTAGTTCCACCTCCCCTAATAGGAAATTCCATGCCTCCAAAACCTGACTTGTCATTTACTGGCTTAGAAGAGTTTGCAAATGAGCCTATAGTTATTAAGCATGTAGTTGAGAAAAGTGAAGCTAAGGCTAGTGAAGCAAAGCCTAAAGCAGTTAGGAAGAATAATGGTGCTCTAATTATTAAGGATTAGGTGTCAGATAGTGAGGAAGAAAATGTGTCTCAAACTAAGATTGAAAAGAAAATAGCTAAGCCTAGTTTTGTTAAGATAAACTTTGTCAAATCTAAACAAACAAAACTGATAGGAATACTGCTAAACAAGTTGAGCATAATAGGTAAAACACTCACATTCCTAGAGGCAATAAAAGAAACTAGAATAATATGATGTATCAGAGACTAGGAAGTAATTTTGAGATGTTTAACAAAACTTGTTATGTGTGTGGAAGTTTTGATCACTGGCAGGTTGATTGTAATTATCAAAGGGCGGTAAAACCTGTTAGGAACAATGCTAAAAGGGTGAATCATCATAATTTTGCCAAAAAGACTTACCCCTGACCTAAAAAGAACATGGTTCCAAGAGCAGTACTAATGATGTCTGGCTTAGTATCTATTAATACTACTAGGAAAAATATTTCTAAAACAGCAGTATCAGTTAATACTGCTAGACAAGTTAATACTGCTCCCTCAAAAACAACAGTGAATGCTGCTAGACCAATGACATATCTTTTTAAAACAACACATTCAACTGTTAAAAGGCCTGTTCACAAGAATACAACTTTTAAAAATAGTAATTTTAATAAGAGGGTTAATACTATTAAGGATAAAAATGTTAATACTGTTAGGCCAAAAGCAGTAGTTAATGCTGCTAGGTCAAAAGCAGTAGTTAATGTTGTTAAGGGAAATAATGTTAATGCTGTTAAGGCCTCGACTAGTTGGGTTTGGAAACTAAAGACTAAAGTTTTAGACCATGTTTCTAAACACAACAGTGCATTAATAACCCTAAAGAAGTTTGATTATGTTGATGCACAAGGCAGATCTAAGTCAGTGATGGCTTGGGTCCCCAAAAGAAACTGATTTTCTTATCTAATGTGCATGGCAATCCATAAATGGATTTACAGGATTAAGGAGTGATTGATAGTGGATGATCAAGGGACATGAAAGGGAACATGTCCTATCTTATAAACTATAAAGAGATAGATGGAGGATATGTTTCTTTTGGAGGGAACCCCAAAGGAAGGAAAATCATAGGAAAATGTACCATTAAAACTGTAATCTAGATTTTGAAAATGTGTATTTTAAGAGAGAGTTAAAGTTTTATCTCTTTAGTGTCTCACAAATGTATGATAAAAAGAATAGTGTTCTTTTTAATTACACTAAATGTATTGTTTTATCTCCAAACTTTAAGTTAATTGATGAAAGTCAAGTTTTACTTAAAATTCCTAGAAAGAACAATATGTATAGTGTTGATTTAAAGAACATAGTTCCTAAAGGAGTTTTAACTTGCCTCTTTGCAAAAGCCACATCTGATGAATCTAAACTTTGGCATAGAAGTCTAGGTCACTTAAATTTTAAAACCATGAATAAATTGGTTAAGGGAAATCTTGTAAGAGGTTTACCTTCCAAACTTTTTGAAAATGAAGAAACCTATGTTGCTTGTCAAAAGGGAAAGCAACACAGAGCCTCTTGTAAGTCCAAAATATAGAACTCATCAGTCTTCCTTTACATTTGTTGCATATGGATTTGTTTGGTCCAACATTTGTAAAAAGCCTTATGAAGAAAATGTATTGCCTAGTTGTCACAGATGATTATAGTAGGTTTACATGGGTTTTCTTTCTAGCTACTAAGGATGAGACTAGTGGCATTCTTAAGTCCATTATAACTGGGATACAAAATCTAGTAGATCATAAAGTTAAGGTGATTAGATGTGATAATGGAATTGAATTCAAAAATAGAGAAATGAATGAGTTTTGTGAAAAGAAGGGTATTTTGAGACAGTATAGTGTAGCTAGAACTCCTTAAAAATAGAGTAGCTAAAAGGAGAAATAGAACACTAATTGAGGCTGATAGGACTATGCTAGCTGATTCTAAGTTGCCAACTACTTTTTGGGCAGAAGCAGTTAATACTAATTGCTATGTGCAAAATAGAATGTTAGTAGTAAAGCCTCATAACAAGACCTCATATGAACTTTTTCATGGTAGAACACCAACTTTAAGTTTTATGAGACCATTTGGGTGTCCTGATACCATTCTTAATACGATAGATCACTTTGGCAAATTTGATGGTAAGGCTGATGAAGGTTTCTTTGTTGGATACTCTTTGAATAATAAAGCCTTTAGAGTATTCAATAGTAGAACAAGTATAGTGTAAGAAAACTTGCATATTAGGTTTAGTAAGAGTATACCTAATGTTGTAAGTAGTGGACCAGATTGGCTATTTGATATTGATGCACTAACAAGAAAAATAAATTATCAGGCAATTGTTGCAGGTACACAGTCTAATGGTTTTGAAGGTACAAAAGCAAGTGATAATGCAGGTCAAGCTAGAAAGGAGATAGAACCTGTTAAAGATTACATTTTGCTACCATTATGGATTGTTGATCCACCATTTTCCTAAGATCCAAAGAGTTATCAAGATGATGAATCTAAACCTTCAAGTGATGTTGAAAAGAAGGTTGATGAAGATTCAAGAAAAAAAAACTGAATGTAATGATCAAGAGAAAGAAGATAATGTTAACAACACTAACAATCTTAATGCTGCTAGCATAAATGAAGTTAATACTGTTGGTACAAAAACAAGCATTGAACTTCTAATTGATCCAAATATGCATGCTTTAGAAGATTATAGCATATTTGACTCCATAAGTGATGATCAAGATGATGGTACAGAGGCTGACATGAACAATTTAGAAACAACAATCCAAGTCAGTCCTATTCCAACTATAAGAATTCATAAAGATCATCCTCTTAATCAAGTGATTGGTGATTTGCAATCAGCTACACAAACAAGAAATATGTCAAAGAATTTGGAGGAATATAGGTTTGTTAGTATTACTCTTAAACAAAGAACAAAACATAAAGACCTTCAAAACTGCTTGTTTGCTTGCTTTTTATCACAGGAAGAACACAAAAAGGTAATTCATGCCTTGAAGGATCCAAGCTTGATAGAGGCTATGTAGGAAGAGCTTCTATAATTCAAGTTACAAGTAGTTTGGACTTTAGTGGATTTACCAAATAGAAAAAGGGTTATAGGCACTAAATGGGTTTTCAAGAATAAAAAGGATGAAAGGGGAATTATGATAAGAAATAAAGCAAGATTGGTTGCTCAAGGGTACATACATGAAGAAGGGATTGATTATGATAAAGTCTTTTCCCCTGTTGCAAGAATTGAAGCAATTAAGCTATTCTTAGCTTATGATTCATTTAAAGATTTTATGGTGTATCAAATGGGTGTATAAAGTGCTTTTCTCTATAGAAAGATTGAAGAAGAAGTGTATGTATGTCAACCACCAGGATTTGAAGATCCAAACTTTCCTGATAGTGTATAGAAGGTTAAAAAAGCACTGTATGGACTACATCAAGCTCCTAGAGCTTGGTATGAAACCTTGTCAACATATCTATTGGACAATGGGTTTGAAAGATGGAAAATTGACAAGACCTTATTCATCAGAAGGCACATAGGTGATATTTTGCTAGTTTAAGTGTATGTGGATGACATCAACTTTGGTTCAACAAATAAGAAGTTGTGCATTGCGTTTGAGAAGTTGATGCTTGAGAAATTTCAGATGAGTTCTATGAGAGAACTTGCATTC
>BQNB010020995.1:40871-64799 GCA_026074375.1 Tanacetum coccineum | reverse complement strand
AATTGGGTCAAGCCAAATTGAATACAAAGTATTTTAAAATCAAATGCATGCTATAACGTATATATCTTTGAATAGTACATAACTCTATGTTCATGTGTTTCAAGAAAACAGAACATGTCAAGTATACGTTACTAGTCTTTGAATAATTCAAGGTCCTCATGTTAACTCTATGTTCATCTGTTTCATGAAAACAGAACATGTCATGTATACGTTACTAGTCTTTAAATAATTCAAGGACCTCATGTTAACTTTATGTTCATGTGTTTTAAGAAAACAGAACATGTCAAGTTATACATTACAAGTCTCCGAATAATTCAAGGACATCATGTTAATGTGTTAACAAGAAGACATAACAATTTTACTACTTACTTTATGTTATGAGTCATTGATAAATTCAAGGACTTTATAATTATGTCTTAACAAGAACATAATTATTCTAACTAAAGTAATTATGAACGCAAACTCTTGAGTTCAATAGTAATTTCAAGTTAATTACATACTTCATAATTATGATCATATAATTTAACCATAATTATATTGACTAAAGCATGTAGTCAAGATGTTGAAGTAACTTTACATTATATCTTGACACTTAAATGTAATAGGGCAACAAACATCGCGTGTATTTAAGTCCTAGTAGATTTATTAGCTTTCTTACCTTGCGGTCAAAAGAAACCAATAATCATATTGTTATATGTTGTTCCTTGCACACACTTAAGATTTCTCCCACTTGTGTACGAGACAACATTATTTAATACAATACGACACGCACTCAAAAGTATAAACAATATGATAGTGTCATAGATATTACAAGTAGATTTCAAACCATAACGTTTAATAAGGAATTGTGAATTATTATTCTACAGATAACGCTTCGGAAAGCAACATCGGAAAGGCAACGGGTTATCTAGATAATAAAATGCAATTTTCCATAAACAATGGTCATTCATATTCGGAAAGTAATAAATTATTTTAAAGCGAGTCAGAAATAATATGGGTAACTAGCAAGGAGATAAAGCTTGTAGCTCCCACTGAAATTGACAACATTACATGAATGTCTTTTCAGTAATAAATTGCAAAGCTCCCACTGGATTTGTCAACATTGTAAGTGTTACATTACCAGCAGAAAGCAAATTGCGATTTATTCAGTTTCCTATGCACTCAAAATGCCTACAAGTAGCAATGTACTTAGGTATTGAACTGAGTATATGAATTTCTACTTATGTAGATGAGGGACTAGCAATTTATGCTTTCATTAACTTGAACTTTTTAGCATGCGATTCCTCCTTAATCAGTCTGCCTAGCCACAAAGGTGTTTAGCACTATAAGGAATGAAATGAGTCCAAGAAAATATGCCTAGAAACCTGCTAGCAATTTTCTTTACTCGTTGCGGTTTAAACTCATACATCGTGACAAGTGCAAGATGTCATTTATTTTGGTAGCTATAGACAAAAAAGTTCTCTAGTTACACAAAATCTATTATCTT
This sequence comes from Tanacetum coccineum, assembly GCA_026074375.1. Classification (NCBI taxonomy): domain Eukaryota; kingdom Viridiplantae; phylum Streptophyta; class Magnoliopsida; order Asterales; family Asteraceae; genus Tanacetum; species Tanacetum coccineum. Next base: position 63,313 of record BQNB010020995.1, on the reverse strand, counting down.
TCAAAGATAAAGTGAGTTTAAATATAATTGATAATAATTCAATTATAACCCTATCTTATTCTTGTCAACCAATGAGAAGAGATAGGAGTAAGTCTCACCTTTTCTTACTAGGAAAAGAGACTGTGTGTCTTTTTCAAGAAAAACAAACTTTCGTTTACGAATTATGTTGCAATAACACAATTAATCAGAACATAGAAAGTTCAATTTAGTATTTTCGATAATTAAATTCTTAATAGAATTAACTACCCAATTAATTTACTAATTAAGACTAAGATCCAACTTGACCTCCCACTTATTACCAAAGGTCTGACCAGGGCGTAAAAAAGTGGGGCAAGAGGTAAGCGTCGAGCGTTAATTGCATTTAATGCAACTCTTAGGTTTATGATACTTGTCAAAACATTAGTAATCATGTAATAATGTTAAGAGCATGTTTAGTATCATCTTATGCCTCGGGTCCAAGGTCTGACCAAGCCTACTCGAATTAAGTCGACCAAGCAAAAACTTGCAAAAATCGTCAGAGGTCTGACCAGAGCACGAAATTCGCCATGGGTTGGTAGGGCCCTAAGGTCTGACCAAAGCGGTCAAACCAATTGCACGTGTTCTTGGTTGGCTGGCATAGACTTAAAATTTTCAAAGGGGTATACACATAAATGTGTTAAAAGCGTGTACAAAGAGGCATGCAAAACAACTTTGTATCACTGATTTTAAAAACCTTTAATAATGACACTGTAGTGACATGCCATGGTTCACGGTAACTCCAATCGAACGCACAAAGAAGCGGAGAAACAGGTCAGCGCGAAGCATATTAAAAACCTTATTTCTTTAGGGAATTACGTAAAAACGACCCGCCTTAAACTTCTCTTATAGTTTATTCTAGTGGATGAGTCGTACTTCCCATGAGTCCATAGCGTCCAGTTTTTAATCTTGAAATCAATTTTCATATTTTATAGTCTTATTAATTTCTTCAAAAATCAAATTTTGCACGAAACAAATAATAGGTCACAATGAGCATGTATTTAAACGTGTAATTAATAGACTAGTTTTAACATCATCTTTCTTTAGGTACTAGTCCGTATTGCATACATATTAGGCGCGTATACGAGTAATCAAGTAAAAATATGCACATAAAGACTAAAGCTAATGATGACATTAAATTAACAAGTAAACATGTAAAATCCGAGTTCTCTAGCGAGTCTTCCCCAATTGGAGAACCATAAGACCCTCACTAGGTTTTCATCAATGTGCCTAGATTGCCCCATTCATCACTAGAGTGATTGAGTAGGTCTTATGGCCGAATAGATAAACAAAATCAGACTAAATATGTAAAAGATCTAGTTTCCAAAAATAAAAGATTTTAGTTACCATAAATAAAATCAAGATCTTTTATATATATAGTGTGATCTTTATAAAAGGAAACATATATACTAAATTAACAATTTAATTTTATTCCTTTTATGTTTAGCAATCATAAATTTTCAAGATCTAGATTTACAGATTCTATTTAATTATGGCAAGGATTTGCATGATCTTTGCCATATTTGCAAGAAACATTAAATAAAATACCAAGCGCTGCAGATCAAGTTATATGAATTAAATCTAAGCGTGAACATTCAGGACATGATATAATTCAAAAGTGTAACCCTAATGCCAAAACGAGTTGACTCGTGATGCCACTGTTGGGATTTAACATTCTAGGTAACCAGTTTAGCTACGAGTACGCAGCGGATTGGATCTAGTTAAGGCACATAGAATTAACACTTAATAAAGTAAACAAGTAATTTACTAACCTTTTGTTTAATGATAAAAATCAATAAACTTACGCCTGATCTTGATCTTGAAAACATAGTGGTTAAATTACCACCTCTACGGTTGCTCACACAACACGTCGAACAAGTACGCAACAATGCTAGTCGTAACTTCACGAGCTCCATGCACCGATGGTGTAAGCTAAATTACTTGAACCGAAAACCAAACAACATGTGTTTTTGTTATCGCTAAAACACGATCGAATACCTAAGTGGTATTGCGTTCGATTGTGTACCAATACGAATAAAAGGGAAGCGGATGTAATATAATATATTACATGCGTGTAAACTAAAAAACATGCATTCGTAATTAATATACAATACATGCAATTATTAGCATTATGTTGAATGGTCAAACCAAAAGAAACAACCCTTGGATTATATACACATGTCGCTATGGAGTGAAAAGAACCGAATATAAAAGATGATTCGGTTAGGGTTGTTTTTTTTATGGAATGAATGCATGATCGAGTGTATTAAAAGGAGAGGAATGAAGTGTTTATATAGCACCTCAACCCTAGTTGTAGATAAACTAGGATACCCTCATAACTCTTATCACAATACAATACTTATCCCTTGTCTCTAAAATTTATCTCAAAACCCCCTTCTAGAAGCTATATAGGTCGCCAACAAGTGACACCCATAAGGTTCGGGTTTTGTCAATTTTAGTCCCTTCGGTTCATATTTAAATAGTTGTTGAGTTAGTTATAAAATATAACGCTAACTAACGGTTATTTAAATTATCAACGTGAAGCATATTAAATCCTTAATAATAAATAAATATATATTAAGTATTTTATAAACGTACTCTTCGTGTCTTACGTGCGTGTCCCCAATAGGCTCAAATATTCGTAACGTATACGTGCTAACCGACTACCATAACCCAACACAATTCATTCCACATTGCAAATTAAATGAAGATTGCAGGTGGAAACATTAAAATTATAGCAAATCGTATGCCGCAAAACATCAACTACCCATACCTTAACTCACTGCGTATCTTTTCTATATCACTCTTTAGTTTCTCCCTCTCACGTTGCAACAATGAAAAATGATTTTCCTGTAAGAATGAAGGTTTTAGGGTATGGACGAATGCACGTGGATATATACCCTAAACTACATGCCAATAGAGTTTGGGTTGAAACTACTCAACTGGTAAGGGTCAAAACATGTCAAGTTGTGATGTTGTGCTGACTTGACCTGCAAACAGTTTTTTTTGTTGCTTAAATTTTTTAGCACTGTAGCACTGTTACAGTGCTACAGTGCTGGGCCAAAAAGAAGCCCAAAAAATTTGGCCCGGCCCAATTAGTTTTTTTTTTTCTTTTTAAAAAAAAAAAAATCGGCACAAAATAGGGAGGAAAAAAATGTTATAAAAGTACCGACGCATTCAGATAAAAAAATATCCGCGGTAACATTTCCGAATTGACTTAAACAGTGTCATTTTACACCATGAGACCAAAAAAAAAGAAAATTCCAAAAAAAAAAATAAAAAAATAAAAAAAATAAATATTTTAACGACGCAACAACGCGTAGACCTAAAAAAACTACTAAACACGATACGATACTGAAAAAGTAAACCCGCACTATTAAATATGAGACCGACAAAATAAACTCGCACAAAATTAAAGGAAAAAAAAAGAATTAATGACACGCAACAACGCACGAAAAATTAACGCCCCGCAGTAACGTGCAAGAAAAAATAAACTTACACTATTAAACATAAAAAAACGCGCGAAAAAACAAATAAAAATAAATAAATAAATAGAAATAAAAAAATAACGTCCCGCAACAACGCGCGAAAAATTAACGCCCGCAGCAACGCGCGGGTAATCTTGCTTGTTATGATTACAATAATAATACAAATTCTCAAATAAATCAATTTAGGAGATTGCAAGCGATAATCATCGACTGTGGCCGACTTTCAATCTCTTTTGCCCGTTAGACCATTTGACTATTTTGTTTAACTTACACATTTAACACGTTTGAGATAATTACAACTCAAATGTACTCATAAATAACTGAAAGGGTCCAAATTTATAACAACAACGATACTCAAATGAACTCATAAATAACCAAAAGGTCGAAATTTAGGAATTGCGCATTATGGGGTCAAAGAGGTGATTAAGGTGATGGATTTGGAGAATCATATGTACATAAGAGTTACTCCAGACCTTGAAATTTTAAATTTTGGTTAGGATTTTGGGTGAGACGAGGCTAAGTAACTTTTTGCTTTGGCAAAGTACTAACTCTATTTGCCTAAAGCGTTGTGGCCGGAGATGGGGTTACTTCCAAGCGAGCGAAGTGAATTTTTCTTGGTAAGTCGAACTAAGCTTCAAGAAGTTGGAACGAAGAGCGACACTGTTGTGTGGACCGACGAAGTTGAATACAAGACGGGCGAAACAAGACAACCGAACTAGTTGAAGTTTTTGAAGGAACCGAACGAGCCAATTCAAGTTACCACCGATCGAGTTCACTTCAATCACAACCGAACCAGTGTCCACCTTCTTCAACCGAACAAGAGGATCGAACAAGACAACCGAACAAGAGGATCGAACAAGACAACCAGAACGAGAGGAGTCTTTTTTTGGAACAAGACAAAAACGAACAAGCAACTCCCTTGGTGAACGAACTAGTGACTTTCAAGTTTGTACCGAACCTAGTTTATACTTCAAGGACCGAAACTAGCAAACCCTTGAGGACCGAATGAGCAAAGTCTTTAGAACGACTAGTTATAATCTGGTGTCAATCGAACAAGAGGTTCGAACAAGGGGATCGAACAAGACAATCGATCGAGAGGATCGAACAAGAGATCGAATAAGAGGATCGAACAAGAGACCCGAACAAGCAACTCCCTTGCTGAACCGAACTAGTGGACTTTCGAGTTTGGACCGAACCAGTTTATACTTTGTGGATCGAACGAGCAAAGTCTTTTAGAATCAAACTAGTTAAGAGTTTTATTGTCACCGAACCAAATAATCAAACAAATCAACAATCACTTGCGATCCGTTCATTCATACTTAAATTAAAATGGGATCCAATGAAGAAACAAATGCAGCGGGTACCGATACTCGTCCACCTATGTTGGTTGAGAGTGACTACGATTCTTGGAAGATTCGTATACACAGGTACATTCGAGGCAAACCCAATGGCAAGCTGATATGGAAATCTCAGAATGGTCCTACACTCACCCTATGATCATGATCCTATCACCTACTGGTTCCACTGTTGTGCCGCACCGAGGAAGATACTTGATTCTGAATTCAATGAAGAGGGAAAAACAAACTTGAGATGGCTGACTACTCAAGATGAATCATTCTTAGTCAAGGTCTTTCCAGACACATCTTCAACACCTAAATAAACAAGCACTGCAAAAGGAGATTTGGGATATATATGTGAGTTGCTTTATGCAAGGGATCAGGTAGGACTCTTAACAAAGGAAGGAGTTCTGTTTGATGGTAACGAACGCTTTCGTGCTATGGAAACGAATCAAAATCATGACTACTTTGTGCGTTTCCACAAGATTGTGAATGACATGAAGATCTACTCAGGCGTCAACATTCCAAATCATCAGATGAACACCATGTTTGTCAACAACCCTCCGTGCTTATTGGGGTAAATATGTGACTAACGTCAAGCAGAAATGACATTTCTACCACGAGCTAATGTTCAATTTTACATTAACCATCTCAAAGCATATGAGCTCATGCAAAAAGACACTCAGAAACAGGAGAGTCTGAATGTATTGTTGATCCACTGGGTATGTGCTCACACATCACTCCGCACTGCTCTTTATCACCCCCCACCCCCCCACCAAACCCCCCCACCCTCAACTCCTAGTCCTCAAACCTACTGCTCAGTCTCCGAATGACGCATTGATGGCCACTATGACTCAGATTGCTAATTCTTTTAGTGGTTTCCAAAAAGCAGTTTCCACCCACCAACAACCAGCTCCGGACTTCCTCCAACTCGCAAGGACTCATGCTTACGGCTGCATGATGGTCACATTGTTACTGAACCAGTTCAGAGGAAGGCTCTAGGTAATGTTGGTAATATAGGTGCTCAAGGCAAGAAGGTGATATGTTACAACTACAGAGGAGAAGGACATGTTGCTAGGCAGTGTAAAGAACCCAAGAGAAAGATGGACTCTCAGTACTTCAAAGATAAAGCTTTACTGATGGAAGCTAAAGAGAAAGGAGATGTGTTAGATGCTGAAGCTGAAGGCATTCCTCGGTGATGTGGAATGCAACGCACCTTATGATCAACACTCAGGCACTGTACTTAAACAAACATGTTCAAGCAGATCATGAGGATGCATCTGGACTCAGATCGTGGATGAGGACCCATGCTGCTGTCGCTTTCATGGCCAACTTGTCATCCACTAGTGAAAAACAACATCCAGTCAATGATGGTACACTCGGAATGACAATCAATTACTTTGATAATGTGTATTATCAGTTGAGTCAGGAGATGCATAGGAAGAACATTTAGACTCGATGCTAGATGAGATTGATGAACAATACGATCCTTTCATCAGTATCTCTGACACCGAAGCCCAAAATGTTCCATGAGGTATCTGCTGACACATCTGATAAAGTTTCTATTGATTGCCATCTTAAACATGACTTGCAACCCAACTAGACGGACTTGCTATGGTTAAACCAAGAAAAATGTTTGGAAATCGAGACCTTAAAAAATGAGCTTCTTCAATGCAAGCAAGAAATATGTCGTCTAGATACCCACAAGGTCAAACTTGATCTTGAAAACAAAGTTAGACAGGAACAAGCCCTAGTGATTCAGCGTAATAAGCGTAACGCTGAACTTGTGCAAGAAAACGTGTTGCTTCAATCTGCTCTTTCAGTAAATTATAAATCAATTACTCTTTTACATTCTGAAAAAGAAAAAGATTTTATATGAGAAAAGGGACTGCAGATAGTTATCTAGATGGACTAGTTTGTTTGAAAAATGCCTAACAATGTTGCAAGAGGACATGTTGCCATAGATTTAACATGCCAACTCAAAATAGTCCATTGCTTTCAAATAAACCTAATAAAGCAACCGATGTCTTGCACAAGGATACTTCCTTGGAACTCGTACCCAGGATAGGTTATATGGCAAGCGTGCTCAACCTGTTTTGTATGTTCTGTTCCCTTTTGATCCTACTCACCACCCAGTAGATATATGGGAATAGTGAAGAGGTCTTGGTTCACCAAGTGTTAGCATGGAAAAGATAAACGAAAAAACCAGGGCTTGTTCGACCAGTGAATGGCTTCTTTGAGAAGCTAAATGCCCTTAAGTTTTGTTCTCAACAGGAACTTGTCCCAAGAACAGGCGTATTGGGGGCCTTCCTGCAATAAAATGCCAGTACCAAGTCTAGTTAACTACAGATTAGATCTGTCACGCCCATTTATTCATACAAGTCCACCTCCAAGTCAAGTTTGGTAATCTTCAAAAGGTTAATGCTGTTTTTTCTCAATTTGAAGGTATCATACAGAAAAATAAAAAGGGAACACACAAAAACTAGACTACGTTTCTGAATGGTGGTGGCTTTCATTATGCCAAACAGTTTGTTGAACAAACAACTCTGGTTACCTTTTATGAGCATTTCAAAAAACAATTTCGATCTGCAAATGAAAACAATTTTCAAAGAAGTAAAGGAATATGAACAGATTTTTGATGACTTGGATGCGGAGTATGAACGATGTGTTCTTGATAACAAGAACTGTCCATAGAGAAGAAAAATCTTTTAATAAAAAATGACTACTTAATTGCTGAATGTTTAGAAAAAGATATCTGCTCTATTGTGCTTACTTCCCGATATTGTTGTGCCCCTGTTCGAATTGACTTTGCAAGATCTTTGATCTGCTTTTGCGATAGGGAACAACACTAAAAGTTATTGAACTGAAGCTGAAGTTTTTAAAACAAACAATAGATGGTCATTGAATCTGAGCAAAGTAACTCTCATTTACAAAGACCCATGTTGATTTCAAACTTAATTTCAAAACTATAAACAGTGCATAGACACTTCTAGTGCCTCCAATGCAATTTTTGAAATTAACAAGTTAAGAAAACAGCTTCAAGGGAAAGATGACACTATCAGGAATTTAGATGCTCAGATCAGCATCATGAAGGTGTTGAATGTAGGTTCCACTGAAGGTAGTTGTGACCAACAGGCATTAGAAACTGACAGAATTCAGTTGCAAGATACGATTACCTCCCTTAGGATTCAGCTAGATGGCCCTTAGGTTAGATAACGTAAATCTGAAAAGAGATTTGATAAAACTGCTCAAAGGCGAATCTTCTCACGTACTGTTACACTGAAAAAAGCTTAGTGCCTTAATACACAACATACAAAGAGCTGAAAGCCCAAGTGACTAGTAAAACAAGTAGTGGACCTTCAACCTCTGAGACACCCAAAGTGCTTGCTCCTGGAATGTACAACTTAGGTTCTAAGTATATTCCACCACCCAAACGTGCTAACTGGGTCAAACCAACCCCGTTACCTAAGAAGAAGCAAGTAACTTTCAGTGAACCCCCCAGACCTTCACTCAAACCAACTCAAAAACCAGTAGTGCATCCTAATAAGCAAACTAACGTGTGTGTGTGCCTATGTCTACAGGAGTAAACCCCACTTCTGGAGCTAGCAAAACTGTGCCTAAGAGAGCCCCTCGGAATCATAGTTCTTTGTCGGCTAAAAGTGCGAATGCGAGGAGAGTAGAAGCACACCATAGGACTTTGAATAAAAAGAATCGTGTTGATTCTAATTTGCTTGTTAAACATTCTGTTTCTGTTTCAAATTTGAACAATGTTTGTGGTGCATGTAACAAATCTTTGGTTTTTGCTAATCATAATGATTGTTTGGTTATGTGTGATGATTTTGTGCATGTTAAAACCCACCAGCGTTTTAAACGCCACCCAAAGAATGATTGGAACCCATTAAGAGAGTCTGGAAACCAATTAACAAACCTGTTACTAATAGCAAGCCTCAGTGGAAGCCCACTGGAAGGCATTTCTCATTATTTGAGAAGCATCCTTTAACTAGGATCATGGATTCCACTGATCAGCCAATAGAACTACCCCCGAGTGCTAGTTCTAGCCCCAAAATAACTATGGTCTCTAGGTTTGCTGATCATAAACTTAGTGATCGACAGGCATGTACTATTGTCCCCCCCCCCCCCCCCCCCCCCCCCCCTTTTGGGGGGGGTTTTTTTTCCACCCCCAATTTCCCCGGTGGAAGGCGATCTCTGCATTTTTGATTGTTAACTAACCGGAACCCTTCAGGGATCATCTCTATCACCGTAAATGTTTGTGTTATGCAGGTAGTACTAATTGTTCTATGGTATCTGATTATAGATGCTCAAGGACATATGACCGGTGATCGTGCACGATCTTAATCAGACTTTGTTGAAAAGTTCAATTGGTAATGTGAGATTTGGAAACAATGGTATATGCAGCTATAGTTGCTATGGTGATTTTAAACTGGGTGACACTATCATCTCTAGAGGTCTTTTATGTTGAAGGACTCAAAGCACAACCTATTTCTTGGTAGGGCAGTTTGTGTGGGAGGTTTAAAAGTTGAATTCGACAGCATTCATGTCACATCCGCCAACTACGATATGGTAGATTTACTCAAAGGTTCACGGACAACAACCTGTACTCGCATCTCATGATAGATATGATGTCAGCGTCACCTGTTTGCTTGCTTTACAAAAGACTCTTAAACGAGTCATGGTTCTTGGCATCGTCGGTTGAATCCACCTGAATTTGCGGACATTGATCGTTTTGGCTCGGTATATTCTAGTTCAGGGATTACCCATGCTGAATTTGACAAAGATCTTTTTGTCCATATTGTCTGGCTAGTAAAAGCCTAGAAAGCATCAATTCCACTAAAGGCGGAAAACACCATTCTGAAGTTCTACATACTCTAAATTTGGACCTCTACGGACCAATGGAACGGAAAGTATCAACGGAAAGAAGTATGTTTTGGGTGATAGTGGATGTTTACATCCATGATTTGGATTGGGTTTGTTTTCTTTCGGTATTCAAGTCGTTACTCCTCATGCAGTGAGATGTTTTTGTGATTGACTCTATAGTGCACCTTTTTTCAACTGTTAGGCTTCGTCGAACAGGATAATGGAACGGAGTTTGTGAATAAGACACTCGTCGGATGGTTTGAGAGTGTTGTATTTTCTCATGAAACGACGCGTACCTCGGGTCTCCAACACCAGAACGGCATTGTCAGAAGATGGAACCGAACTCTTATGGAAGCTGCTGTACTATGCTTCATCTTGCGAAAGATTCATGTTCTATGGCTGAAGCTGTAGCCACTGCTTGTTTATTACTCTTAATCGATTCTTGTACCACGCTTCATTGAAAGACCTATGATGTATTGCAGAAGGGAAAGAAACCTAATTACAATCTTTCGAGTGTTGGATCTCTGTGCTATCATTACCAATGACTACAGCATGAGTTGGTTAATCAAGGCGAAAGCAGATATAGGCATATCTGTTGGCTATGCAACTCAAAGAAGGGCGTAACGAATCTACAACAAAAGAACGAGCAAGATTCAGGAAAACCGTTCATGTTGCCGTCGATGAACCTTACCAGAAGGGTTGACGTCTTTTCATACTCAGTTCAGGCTCGCACCTAAACATATGAATTCTGTGCCAAAACTGTACAGAACTCGAACTTATTACTTTACAGTCAGGAGCAGCCGTTTCTGCTCTAGTAAAGGACCCAGAACACCTAGTGTCCCTCACTACAAAGAACTGGTAGACGGATTTGTTTCATGGTTTAGATGATGATGAGGGCGTTCCGATACCTCTGGTTGTCCGATACTCGGTTAATGTTCATGCTGCCCGGCAACGAGAATGCCATTGGTTCACATTCCACACCAGTTATACAGAAGGCGCTCTGAAGTTACTGGGAAAGCTCATGGCTCTCATCAAATACCTCTACCAGACACATAGTGATTCTGATGTTGAAAACACTGTCGATATGTTGACATATGTGTTTGATACCGATAATGCTCCTGAAACGATTCTGTAGATCTCTTCATCTCTGTCAATATCGATGTTTACTCCCAAGCAACCAATTACCTTACGTGCAAAAGTGGACTCATGCACATCGCTTGAAACATTATTGGGATAATGACACCTGTCTATACCAGAAAACAGCTAGAAAACGGCGATGTGGTGTTTCTTCAATGAATTCTTAAATCATGTTGAACCAAAGACTTACAGCAAGCCTTAGAGCACTCGTGTGGATTGAGCGCTTTCAAGAGAATTCTTGAGTTTGAAGGCGTCTAGATGTATGGATCTTGTTCCCTGTCCAGATTATTTCTTTATCATCCCGCTAAATGGATTTTCAAAAATTAAGTTGGATGAATATGGAGACGTCTTAAGAACAAAGCTCGGTTAGTGGCAGAAAAAAAATAAAAAAAAAGGTATTGTAAGGAAGCTGTATTGACTTTAAGGAAATCATTTGCTCGGGGTTGCCAGATGAAGCGATCAGATCTTAATTGTCACGCTGCAAGTTATGAACATGGTTTCTTCCAGATGGACGTGAAAACCGCCTTCCTTAATGGCAAACTGAATAAAGTTGTCTATGTTAGTCAACCAGAAGGATTTGTAGATCCAGATCATCCATCACACGTGTACAGATTGAAGAAAGCTCTTTATGGGCTCAAACAAGCTCCACGTGCGTGGTATGACAAGTTGTCGATGTTTTTGATCAAATCCGGATTTACAAAAGGCGTGGTCGATCCTACACTCTTCTCGAGATAATATCAGGCAAAACATCTTTACTGGTAAAATTTATGTAGATGATTATTATTTTCGCCTCTCACCAACACCAAAGAATGCTAATTTTTTGCATTTGAAATGAAACTCAACTTAAGATGTCGTTGATGGGCAAATGGCTTTCTTTTAGGCATTACAAAGTCTTCAAAATCCCAGAGGAATCTTTATCATCCAATCCTATTATGGAGGCAGGACCTCAGGTAATCTTGAAAATAGTTTGGTTTTGCTCTGCTCACCCATATGTCACTCCAATGGCGGAGCGTCCCCAAACTCTTGTATGAAGGATAGGGAGGAAAGCTAATGGATCCTATACGATTCGTGGTATGGTTGGGGACTCCCTTTATGTTATCTTAGTGCATCTAGACCTGACATAGTATTTGCTGTTTGTATTTATGTGTTGCTCAGATACCAGGCTAAGCCTCCGAATGCACCTTACTTGCTATTAAAGCGGATCTGTCGTAACCTAAAGGAACATTAACATGGGTCTGGGGTTATAATTCGAAAGACTCCGGCTTTGAACTAAATGCTTTTTGCAGATTGCTGACTATGCAGGATGTCTCATTGACACACGGAGTAGTACTTCTGGTTTCAGATCAATTTCTTGGACATCGACTTGTTAGCTGTTAATCAAAAAGCAGAAAAGTACTGCTCATTCTCCTCTACGGGAAGTAATTATTCATCGCTCTTTCAGGATGCTGAGTCAATTTCCTCTGGATGCGCTATCACTTCGTGACTATGGATTTGCGGTTTCAACAAAATTCTGATATATTGTGACAATCAAAGTGCTATTGCTCTTATGCAGTAATAGTGTTCAACACCGGCTCCAAGCACATTGATTCCGTCACCCAATTTATCAAAAGAGCAGGTGAAAGGAAAGTTGTGGAGTTGTATTTCCTGGAGGACAAAATACAAAACTGGCTGGACATTTTTCAAAGGCAATTACCGGAGAGCTCTTTGCAACACTACTCCCACTGCTTGGAGTTAACAATGTACAGAGCTCTAAAGGAACGTAGGATGAGTTTTGTCTCCGAGTAACAAGCGTTTAACATTCGTTATCATGTATATTATATTAAAAAATATTTTAATATTATGGCGTGCAGTTACTTCAGACTGTAACCGGTTTTCACCAGTGTCTTAGTGTTACGTTTCAGTGTTTATTTCTTTAAGACAAGAAGTTGTCTAAGCCCGGAACTATTTTTCTCATAAAAACTATTTGTTTTATCAACATGTTCGGGATGACCAAATCAGACTGTGACTATATCTCTTTAAATAGAACACGAGTCATAGTTTGAGGGGGAGAATCAGTACTACTAACAGTTTTTGCAGGTCAAAAGGACATACTGTTGCTGATTCTATTGCTGAAAGATTGACATGACCAACCATTTACAAATTCAAGACATATTGCAGTATCATTCTTGTCTGGGTAGTCTAAAGGTCTTGTTTCAATTACTCACTTGATATTTGTGCTATTTCACCTCACCTCATACATTGTGGGGGGATATTGTTACATTTTAAGTCCATTTCTAGATTCAAAACCCATTCACAAGTTTCATACTTTTGATCGGGGGAGAGATTGTGACTGTAAACATGTAAAAACGGATAATTAATTGAATTCGTATTGATTCTAAAATGCTAAGTCCTCATACATGCATGTGCTAAACATCTTTCGATCTATCGACGCACATGTGTGGGGGAGCATAAGTGGTAATATGATCAAAAATGTCAAGGTACCAAAAGCTTGTGTTAATCACACGTATCTTGATAAATGACAAAGAATCTTTTGTTTCATGTTTGTGAAAGTGATCTTATGGAATGCTGAGGAAAGAGATGTCGTACCACCAGGTATTCGTAATGATGCTCATGCCTGGTCTTTGCGACTGCGCACACTAGTAAAGTGGATTTCCTTACTAACGTACTCGTATCATGTTGGATTCTCGAGCACTTCATACTTTTCGGGGATATTTTTCAAAACTTACTTCAGAGCATTTGATATTAACTTTCAGTTGTGCCCCAAATAAATTCCACAAGCACACGTATTTGTTTTTTCAAATCATTTTGCCTAAGGCCTTCTAGGTAACTTAATTGTTTAAGAAGTAAACGCTGAAAAGGGGAATGTCCGGCTATGTCAACGATGGTAACTTTAATGACTCACTCTTTAACCATTCTATAGTTGAAAATACTATTAGTGTGTAGTCTTCGGACATTGTCTAGAGAACGGCGAACATTAGGGATTCTCGATACTTAGGTATTAGAGGAAACTAGCTTGGATCACAGTGCCGGAAAAACCTGTCAAGAAGGTTCTTTTAATGAATCTATCTGATCACAGGTGCAGTATTCATACTGTTAATCATTGATCCTTTACGGATTCAGAGGTTAATGTAACCGACCAAATTGTGTATCGTTCTACATCTGTACCCTTCATATTATAAAAACCTTTGTGTGTTCACAAAATGTTTTCTAGAAAAACATAGTGGTATTTTTCTATCAAAATGTATTTTGGTGGTGAATAAAATTGTTATATCATGGCGAATGGAAGGGACTCAAAGATATCGATGCAAACCTGTGATCATATCCATACCACAGTATCTGATGTAATACAAGAAAGCCTACATTCAAGATTCCGCACAATATCTTGAAAACAATGTATTCTTCAAACGTTAAAGGGTTAAAATGTTCGGGAAGAAGTTATAAATCATCAAAGCTTTCAGAGATTCCAACGATTATGAGCATGTGAGACAAAGATCAGCGTATGGCAAAGTCAAAGTGGAAAAGAGCATAACAAAGTTAATTCTGAGAAGTTAAAGCTTAAACAAGTCAATGGATCTAAGATCAAGTCAACAAATCAAGTTCTGAAGATCATGATCAAGGTATTAAAGTATGAATTACAAAGCACAACTTGTGAAGTATCTATCAACAACGAGCTAAAGAGACAGGACGATGTGAGCTTCAATCAAATTCTCTATGACCTCTTCTAGGGGTGAGATTGTTAGGATCACATAAATGGACCGACAAAGAAGCTTCGGTCACTTCGCAAGTTACAAGACAAAAGTCTAGCTCGTTAAAGTTGATTAATTATTTAATGTTTTTTATGTAAATTGGGTAACAAAAAAAGCCTCAAAGCCCCAAACTAAAGACTTGAATGGGCAAATCTTGTTAGTATATAATTGTCATAGTTTTAGTCAAAATTAGGTTAGCAACTTGATAATATTTTTCATCTGTTTAGTGTTTGTAGCAAGGTCTTTGTTTTTATTTTCCAATCATCAATAAAGTTTAAAGTTATGCATCTTGATTCTACATCTGTGATGGTAAGGATTTCGTTAGGAATGATCATGGAGCTTAAAAACCAAATTATGACTTTTGGACTAATTATACTAAAAAGTAGTGCTCAGAAATTGAATATCGCCTTGAAGCTGTTCAAATACTGAGGGACACATATCATGGATATGTATAAAGTGAACATTAACAGCTTCATCTCTGGTTCATCATTGGATGTTGGGCTTTGAAGCTTCAATGTGTGTTGTTGAGGTCTCACACTTTTCATATAATATTTTTAAGTATGTCCTGGAAATAATTATCTTGGCTGTTAAAAAATACCTTCAGGCTTCTGTTTTCACTTGTTTTGCTCTAGAAATTTGTTAACTCATCCCTTAGCACTCATCTCAAATTCTATTTCATCAAGACCTTACTCATCACACCAGGCCTTGTTTGTAGATCTAAAATAATGTCATCCTCATAGTCCGAACAAGTATGATAGATCCTGGAATTTCTTCATAATGAAGAGAGTTTTGTCTATGTGTACCTCTTCTGTAATTATGCTTTAACAGAAAGTAGACAATTCTTGCATAAAGGCCCGTGGTGCTTGATGAAGACCATACAATAGCTTTCACTCACTTGTTAACTTGCTATAGGGAAATGAAGGATCTGCAAATCCCTTAGGTTGAGAACATAAGGCTTCTTCTTCAATTTCCCCATACAGGGAGCACTCTGGCATCCATGTGTCTATACCTTAAATCCCTTATATGAGGCAATGTAGAATAGTTAATAGCCATCAATTTGCAACTGGAGCAAATACCATATCATATTCAATGCCTCCTTTGCCTATGACTTGAGCACCAACCTGGCACTTTATTCTAACAACTTATACCTCTGGCTCTCTTTTGTTATTCGAATCCATTTTGTCCATTAGCTGTTTTTTCATCTGGTGAGGGAAAGCTCCTACTTCCTCATTAACAATTGTTGGCATCTCCTCTTGCTTAGCTTCATACAAGCTAGGATCATTAAGAGCTTGAGCCAACACTGTTTGGTTCAAGTTGTGATTAGAAAAAAAAGCAAACTGACATATGTAAATAGTATGTGTGATTGTTCTTTGTTGATCATGAACATAGCTAACAAAAGCACTTGCACCAAATTTAGACTTCTTCAATGTACCTCTTGTCTGAACAGGTGAAGTGAGATCCCCAAGTATTTGTGATTGAGGATGAATAGTGTTCACCCTCTTAGTAGGAACAGAATCAACAACTACACTTGGTGCTAGGTTGGTGACAGTACCACAAATCAGCTCATTTGAAGAGGAGGAGAAAATGCAGAGTCAGGATGGTGGTGTATGTCCTCCAATTCTGAATATGAGGACATGGAATTGGCAAGGTCAGACGGAGAAGGATATCTTGTAGAATGTTCACTTGAGCCCAAAGAGTGACCCAAGAGGAAGTGATGTTGCATCAGTATGAACAGGTTTAAAAACAGGAGTAGGTGGATCAGTAGGACCTTCAGTAACACCAGCAGCAGAAACAACCTTACCAGCAGGAACCCTATTCCTACTGGTTGCAAGATCAGCTTAATCAGATTATTCTCAGCTGTAGCTTGGCTTCAATGCTTGCTTAAGATAGGCAAGTTCCCTGCATATACTGAATGCTCTCACCATTCCAGGACGACCCCCCTAATTAACTTTGATGAAAAAGAGTTTGAAGGAAAAGAAGGAAAAATCTTGACTTGTTCATCACACTCCAGAATCTTGAATCAGCTAGTGCTACCTGCATGTATGTTAGTCATCTTGTGGTACATGCAGGTTGATAGTTTTGAAACGAGTCATTTATTATTAAAAAACATAAAGGATCAGTCAAATAGTTCAAGGTCAAAATACCACTCATGACCCAAAAAACCCTGAACATTAGGTTTCCTCTTCATGATATCTCGATTATGTGTTTCTCATCTTTTTGCTGGATAAATTGTAGACACTATATGCATTCTTACTATGAGAAGCTTACCCCAACAATAAAGCCTTCTTCAGCTTTTCCCTCATAAGTTTTCCTAAGTGTCACTGGTGTCTAAGTAT
Source organism: Tanacetum coccineum (assembly GCA_026074375.1). NCBI lineage: Eukaryota > Viridiplantae > Streptophyta > Magnoliopsida > Asterales > Asteraceae > Tanacetum > Tanacetum coccineum. The sequence goes on along the minus strand of BQNB010020995.1, from coordinate 46,379 downwards.
GGTCCAAGACACCCAAAGGTTTAAGATGACTGATGTTGGGAAACTTTCACAGAACTGTTGTATCATAAAGGTGTCTTATTAATGGGGTTTAGTCAGTAGAACCCAGTTCAAAACATAACACGCAATAACTAACTGCTTCTGTCCAAAACATGGTAGGTAACTTAGAGTCAACAAGCATAGTTCTTGCTGCCTCTATGAGGGTTCTATTCTTTCTTTTAGCAACCCTATTTTGTTGTGGGGTTCTGGCATTACTGTAATCCCTGAGTCAACTCTTTCTTGTCTGTTAGACATGGTGAGTTAAAAACAATTTGTCGTGTGGTGGTAAGCCAACACCCAAACCCTGAAAACTTATACGAGCCACAATGGAAAATCTCAAACAGCAGTGAAACAAATGTTTTTTTTTACTAACAATAAAAAACAAAAATACAAAGAAATATACAACAATAAGCCTCCCCTCAAACCTAGCAATTAGGGATTGAGCATCCCAATATGGACCACCAAATAATTAAATCTTGGTCCATCAAAGGCTTTGGTCAATAAATCAGCCACATTTTCATCTGTGTGAATCTTAAGCACCTGAATAAGATTTTTCTCATTTGCAGGCAACACAGTTGTGCTCATTAGTGAAGAGTTTGGAGGGAAGCCCATTGACTAATCCATGCTTTGCCAGCTTGTTGATATTTTTAAAATTCACATGAGCCATTCTTCTATGCCATTTTGTAGACTCATCAGAGGATGCTTTTGCCAACAAACAGGTGATATCTTTTTCAGGTTGGATTTCAGTCAAATTGAAGCTGTAGAGATTGTGCCTTCTTGGAACTCTAAGAACAACCTGATTATTCTCAGGTAGTTGGAACTCCTTTGTGAGAACAAGGCACTCTGTATCAGTGAAAAGGACTTTGTTCTTTTTATCACAAATTTGTGATACAGAGAACAAATTAAAGTTTTGAAGCTCTTCCACATAATAAACATTCTCAAAATTCAGTTTGGAAGTCCTTATAGTGCCTTTTCCAGTGATTTTGCCATCTCCACCTCCAAAAGTTACAGTACCTCCTATAATCTTCACAAAGTCATCCAATTTCTCCTTATTACCTGTCATGCTTCGTGAACAACCACTATCTACAATTCCTAAATCTTTATTCTTATGAGGATTTTCCTACAATAAACAATACAGAAACAACATTAGAATACATGGGAGACCCAAGTCATTACTTAGGCCTGCCTTGTGGATCATTAAGAGTTAAACCATGTAGATTGATGAGATCCACCATTGTTCTTGGATCCCCATTGCATATATGGCCTTTTAATTTTCCAAGAACAACCTGCTGAGGTCTTAACAGCAGTTCCCCATCTTCCCTCATCCATATACAGTTGGTTATAACAGCCAGGCCTACTAAAATGTTGAAAATAATGGCTTGTTGGTCTGGTCATAGGTCTAGCAGCATGATTTCTCCAACCAGCAGAAAATGGCCTACCTGCAGAAACAGGTGCTGGTCTATTCCTACTACCAGCAGGAAAAGCACTACCAGCAGTAACAGATGCTGGTTGATTCCTACTGCCAGCAGGAACAGATGCTGCTCTAGGAACAAATGAGGGAATATTTGCTACATTATTCCACATAGGTTTATTATACAATCCCAACTGTTTCTCATAAAAATCACAATCTTTAATCAAATGAAATTTACTACCACAAACAAAGCATGTCTTAGAACCAAAAGAATTGTTTTTACAATGACTCCTATTGTTTATTCCACTCTTATTACATATATTCCTAGGAGTTTTTACATTCTCCTTAAAAGAAAAACTAGGATCATCAATGGTGGAACTTGGTTTTTGGTCAGCAGTCTTTGACACTGTCTTGAAATCAACTGAACTAGAGGCAGAGGCTAAGTGTTCATTGGTCTTGGAGCTTGAGGACTTGACACTTGAAACACAGGATGCAAAGCCAGTGGTCTCTGAGTCTGAGGACTTGTCACTGTTATCACAAGAGACAAAGTCATTAGATACAGAGTTAGTTTCAAAATAATTATTGGACTTTGAACCATAGGTAACCTGTGTATCATCAAGGTCAGGCTTGTTGGAAGGAGGCATGAATGTTCCTGTTATAGGTGAAGGAACAGCATGCATTCCAACAGCTTTGACAAACCTGTCATAGAGAGGTTTCCCTTCTACATCCTCAGGTGTGGTGTCAAAGATGCTAGGGGCAGAGGGATCAAACACCTCATCTGATCCAAAAGTTTCTCCAAATCCTAAACCAAATTTTGATCTAGAGGACATGGAGCTATTGATCAGTTTGTCCAGGTTTTTGGAAGACTCCTTCCATTTGTCAAACCTTGCCTTAGACTCCTCAAGTTTAACCTGATCATTCAGTTTTTCAATATATTTTAACATGTTTGTAGTGTTATTTCTAAATCTCAACATTAATATTCAATTCTTTCTTCTAAGGCTAGCTGATTTGCTTTGGTACCAGCTTCTGGTTCTAAGTTTTGTAATGTACTTTATATGCTTGTACCTGTGATATAACAATCTTTATATGACCTTCTAAATATCAAAATCCTATTTAATTCAACATATTTATGATCGACCACCAAGGGACAAGTATGTACCTTAAGAAGATAACCCATAAGAGCTAATTCAGCAAGCAAACTAGCATCAAAACATCAACCAGAGACATTAACAACATCGATCTACCAGTAGCACATCAATCTTATCTCAACAATCATCCCAAAGACTTATGCAACAGCACCTTTTTTTTTTTCCACATCTTCACTTCAAGGTCAGACCATTTAATATTAAATCAACAACACAAGGCCTTGGGTTCTTCTGACTTATCCAGCTCCTCTAAATTGAATGCAGAGTACCTTGCTTTAGAATCCAACTCTTTCCCTGTACATTCCCGTCCAAAGTTGACCAAACACTGAACACTTATAGCATTTGACATTCTTTCTTAGTCAAACCTAGCAGCATCCCTGTTATTAAACTTCATCTTTCTTCCAGCTTTCTTTTCAAATCTGTTAATTCTAACAGAGAGCATTGCCATTTGCCATTTGATGTCTAATTCTCCTAAATCCAATTTTCCAATCTGATTAAAATCTTCATAAGTGATCTGTTGTTGTGGATCACTTTCAGCAACAAAGGAATGGAGAACACTTCAATCACATTGCTAGACGCAATCACCACTTGATGAGGCAGTGGTAAAAGGTGAGTTGAAGGTGTTTGATTTTTGAAACAGCATATGATATCTTTGATTAGTTCTAAGTCAGCACAAATAAAGGCTGAATGGGTAGTGAATAGCCAGAAGTACCTCTTGAATCATAACTTAGCCAACCCTTTCAACTTCAATTCTAAAGGTCCTAAGCTTGTTTGTACAATCATCAAATCTTAATAATCAAGACCACCCTTTGTTTTTAAGAAGGTGATATCCACCGTGACCAAAGGGTAAAGTGCTCGAGAAACTTCAAGTTACAATCTCATTTGTCTGGCTGAGCTCGCATCTGATATAAGTTGACTCAATAATCTTTTGAAACCTGATCATATTCCCTTACAAACAAACCCTCTGATTCAAATTACCCTAAATTCCGACAATTCCTGCTTTAGCAAGCCTCCTCAGTTTTCCTGGACCCATCAATTACCTCCAAACTGGCTTAGACAGCCAAACCAGATATGCCCTTGCATCATCTAGATGATGATAATCACCTATATGGTATCTCAGACGAGACTTGAAGCAATATTGTTTCTTGCTTTGTCTCTCTTTGAACAGCAATGTGGTTCCTCAACATAAAATGAGGAGGAAGTAATCAAAATATTTCCATTGGATCACTTCTTGTCCTTTTCCCTGTTTTCCAATTTTGAACAATGTTCCACAAGTTGTGATCACTGTTCATGAACCAGGTACTCCATCTTATGGGCCCACTTCCTTATATCATCCTCTTTAAGTAAGGAAATTTTTGGCATTAATTGTTTGATACAGTTGGGTTGTGTGATATTGTTGAGAATTGCTTGCTGAGACTATGTGTTTTTTTTGTTGAGGTTTAAGATTTTGAGTATTCTGAGAGTTTTGAGTATAAGTTTGAGACCAAATTGCTGGTTCACGAGTGACACAGAGAACACAGGTACAGAATGTTGATGGGAAAGAGGAATGTTGGTGATGGTGTGGCCATAGAGAATGTAGGGTGATGGAATTGGTAAAGTCATTTTGTGAAGTATATGAGAGAGAAATAGTAAATCTTTCTTAACAGAGGCCAGCTCTCCTGGCTTCTGATACCACTTATAGTCCAAACACTATATATATCTTCAAAAAGCCTGTTAAGTTGTATGGAGTACTTAGTAATCACAAGCAACACTAAGGAGACTCTAACAAATTAAAAGCATTGTTTACGCTGAATATAAACAACAGAGTCAAAGAAGAATTACTCAAAACAATGATCCTCTATGGATCCTTTTCTCTTAACAATAAAGTGTTTTTCGATATGTTCTAAACCTTGTTGCCGAATGTTTCTTATACACACAAACCCTAAATTCGTATTCCTAGGAATAACCGCATAAAGGAGATCATGCAATTCCTTTCTAACAAAACTTCTACACAATATAGGCGATCATTGCCTATCTCTAACAAACTTTCTAAAACATATTCGGGTTTGACTATTACTACTAGCAGCAGGAAGAATGCTACCAGCAGGAACCCTTTTATACTAACAGCATGAACTATAAATTAACTTTACCAGCAGGAACTACATACCTGCCAGCAGGAACTATACATGTCTAACAACAAGAACTATACTTAGTACAAAATTAATAATTCCTAACACTTCCCTCTCATTCAAGTGCAAGAGAAGAACACTCGTATTCGTCAAGAAACGAAGTGTTAATTAGTGATCTCTCCTCTTTTCTTATAAGTACCAAACCTCTATTGTATTTATCTTGTGTATTTGTGTGATTCGGATATTGTGTAGATCCGATAGTGTAGATCTTGTGAGTGTGTATATCTTGTGAAGCGGTAGATTGGTTCTAGCTAAGATTAAGACTCGACATTTAGCTTAGTGTCGGAAAATAACGTAAGCGACGTGTAAACGGTTTTCTCTGCCTAAAGGAAGCTTGTTGACATAGTGAAATCTCGAGTCGGATACTTAGGGAGTGGAGTAGGGCGAAGAGGTGCTTCGTAGCCGAACCACTATAAAATCTTGGCGTCTTGGTTTGGTTGTTTCTTCCCTTACCTCTTTACATTATTATTGTTGTTATCTAATTTTGGTTTAGATAGTTATTGCTTGTTCATATTGTGATTTGATTGAACATATAACTCGGATCTATACGTTTTTGAAAGTAAAATTTTAAAACGTAAAACAAACGTGTAAACTATTCAACCCTCCCTTCTACTTTCCACAATTGGTATCAGGAGCAAGGTCACTCAAGATTTTTAAAATATACTGTATTTTAAAGCTTGGACCGATCTATAGATTCCGACAAATATCTAGAAGGGCAATATATGCAAAGACCACCACTATTTGAAAG
>BQNB010020995.1:0-40429 GCA_026074375.1 Tanacetum coccineum | reverse complement strand
TCTTCATAAGTACTGCCAACTAGATTCCGCATAGTTGACAGTATATCAGTGTTTCATTAAGGAATATCGATCCTACAGATATGCAATCTTGTATTTATTTAATTAAAAAAAATCGTTGCCAACGTGGAAGAAAACAGCCACGTGTCAGGAAAAATTTATGATATGGGTGATATCAGAACAATATTTGAAAGTTCGTTGGTCTAGTCGGAACGAAAAATAGTTCGTTGGTCATGTCGGGACAATTTGGAAAGTTCGTGGGTATTTTTCGACTTTTACCTTTTTTTTCAAATAACCAAGAGTTATTTCATATTTTGTCGTAAGAATATTTTGTGAACAATTTTTGTGAGACTAACATCTCATATATCCAACAAAATGTTGTATCATTTTAACAATAAAACTCCGACGCAACTTAAACATGAATATATACATAGCTAATATCAAAGAATTAGCTAGGCGTTCAGGCTGGATGGAGTAAGGAGGTGTAACTCACCTTACACCTCAGCGCCACGTCAGCTTTCTCTCTCCAACTTTACCACTCACCTTTCAACCGTTTTAACACTCACCTTTCATGCCAAACTCACCTTACACATCATTTTTTTTATTTAATTTACTTTCATTCATAAATTAAAAACGTTAACGTAAACGTACGAAATTAATAAAAACGTAAACGTAAAAAACATGTTAAAAACATAGAGTTTTTAAAAAAAAAGGACGATTAATATAAACGTACAAAATTAATAAAAACGTACAAAATTAAAAACGTTAACGTAAACGTACAAAAATAATATAAGTGAAATGTTGGGTATTTATAGATAAAAAAGAAGGATTTTAAAAACAAAGTTTTTTTTAATATAAAACGAATAAAAAGTAGGTGGGTCCCAGGTGAGTTACCACTCACCAGTGGTGACCACTCACCGAGCAACTCACGCGCGACTTTGTACCACCGGCATAACAAATGAATGGTGAGTGGCCTTTGTGAATGGTGAAGATGTTCTTACTCCGCCCAGCCTCACAAATTATCAATATTTTGGAGTTGATTGTGGACTGTTGATTGATTAAAAAGAGTGGTAGAATAAAAGAAATATGGTAGAAAACAATGTTTTAAAAACCGGGTTGACCCGGCCGGTTCAACCGGTTGAACCGTGAACCGGTTCGGAGACCGGTCCGAATGAGACTGGGTTTTTGCTTGTTTGAGAACCGGATTGAACCGCCGGTTTTTCGTTGACCCGGGTCGACCCGGTTTGATAAACCCGGCCGGGTCATGACTTTTTATCAAAAAAATATAACAAAATCTTTTTTTCTCAAGGATTTTTTTAATTTATAAATTGAAGTGATGAGGACTATTGTTAGTTAAAATCTTATAAATGAATAAATTAAAGTTATAAACTAACTTATAAACACCAACTAAGTTTTAATATGGATTCTTATAACTTAAATTTATATTAATTGTTGTTGCAAATATTTGCTATATTATAATAGAAATAGAACTTAAAATAAAGCTTATCGGTAGAGTTTTAATATTTTTCATCGGTTTCAATCAGGGGTGGCAATTCCGGTCGGGTTCGGGTTGGCGGGTTCGGGTTAACAGGTTGACGGGTCAGAAAACCTCAACCCGAACTTGACCCATTTAAATAATCGGGTCAGCTATGTCAACCCTAACATGTTTAAACATAACCCGAACCTGACCCATTTAACCCGTATATATACTTGGGTTGACGGGTTAAATAGGTTACACGGGTTTAATAGGTTAACGGGTTTCGGTCTGACCCATTTAACTCGTTTTATATACAAAAGTTGACACATTACACGGGTTAAACATGTTAAATAGCTATGTGGGTCGACCAGTTTAACTCATTTAACCCGTATAATAAAATATATATAACTTTTAATTATAAAAAAATATTAAACAGTAGCGGGTCGACCCAATTAATTTATTCTCAACCCGAACCTGACCTGTTTAATAAACGGGTTAGATGAGTTGACCCAAAACCGACCCGAAATCTATTTAGACTCAACCCGAACATGTTAATTTTCGTGTCGGTTTCAGGTCGGGTTTCGTGTCGGGTCTGAAATTACCACCCGTAATATATATGTTATTTATATTTTTTATTTATTTAATTATTATTAATTACATATTTAACCCTTAATTTTGACGTTTTTATAAAAACCCTTTATTCTACCTTTTAAACCTTTTAAATTAAAACTAAATTAAATGACTATAAATAATTTTCATTTCTAATTTTATTTTACTAACTTAATAAAACTAAGTTCTAGTTTTATATTTTCAAAACTTAACTTTTAATTTTACTAACTAATAACACTTAAAGATATAAATACGTATACATATACATATAAATACGTACACACATAGAATTATACCATCATTTTCATTGTCACTAAAATGTGACCAAAATAAAATGCCCATAACAACCATAAACTCAATCACAATGAGACGATCACGCTTCATGGATTGGTAGCCAAACTCGCATAAGATCACATAAACACATAATTATTATAGCACATAATGATATTCAAGTCAATACCAACAGTTTGACTAACGCAGAAACTGATAAAAAAACAGTGTTGCACTGTAAACCGGGAGACAAAGGAATCAAAAATATGAAATATCCGTACTTTTGGTGGGCCAGAGGTACGACAAATGGGGGGCGGAGGGGGGGTGTGTTATATATATAAGTGTATTATGGTCAAAGTACACCCAAAAGAAAATAAAGCATAAATGGATTAAATAAATATTGATGAAAATATGGATATATATTGTTATTTTGAAGTTGTTAGTGAAAATATGTAATTATAAGAGTTAAAATTAGGGAATATGTAGTTCTCGTTATACTATTTATGGACTTAAGTTAGTGCGTGTTGTGTTTTATTTAAAGATCCAAGTTACTAAGAGGCCTAGGTATCGTAAATTTGGCAACATCATTTTTGGGTGCCAAATCAGCGCCAACATCAGCATAAACACCTACGACCAACACCATAAAACCCTCGACCGCTAAGCATAACAACAAATAACACCGAGCAGCGCGCCTCTTTATTTGCATAAAACCCCCTAAACAATAGTTTATTCTTTTAACAAACTAACCAATTTTCATTCATTAGTAAAGAAAATCAGACAAAGTAATAAAAATAAACACCTTGAACGAAGAATAAAAAAACAGTACAATAAAAGAAAAAAATACATTACGATATAAACAAAAAAACATTTTGAAAACAAAAAATTAGAAAAAACATTACGAAATTAAAAAAAAACATTACGAAATAAAAAAAACATTACGAAAAAAAAATACATTACTAAATTAAAAAAAAACTACTCGTCTTCGTCCTCGTCACCCAAATCATTTTTCATTTTGTTTTTGATCAATTTTTTTTGCTTCTTGATCCAATAGGCGTCGTCTTCGTCTAAAGCCTGGTGAGAGTACTAAGAACCTCACTCCTCCCAACCGCATTAGGTGCGGTCTTTTTCGCTTGAGTGCGAAAGCCCTTTCGGCGGCTTCCCGTTTCAGACGAAGCTCCTGCTCCATTAGCTCCCCGAATTGGGCCGACGCGCTACTTCCACCGGTGCTCGCCGTTGCGTCAGATTTGCTTTTCTTGGCGGGCCGTTGTTTGCCGGGCGGACTGTCGTGCATCCGTGACCGAATAGATCCCACCTGGCTAGCCCTGAAATTCGGGACGTCTCCGGATAAGTAACTTGTTCCGGTGCGTCCCATTTTCTGGGTGAATCTCAAAAAGGACCCAAGCATCTTCTTCGAGAAACGCTGACCCCCTAATGCTCTCACGTAAATACTTTGAGCCCGTTCAAGACAATCCCACATCGGTTTTCGCCACTTTTCCCCAAACGTTTGGCCCGTTTGTACGCGGCGTTGAACTTTTGGCAATTGGCATTCAACGTATGCCATTTACTAGTCAACATATCCTTCGTACGGTTTTGAAAATTTTTTCGAATTGAACTCGTTCAACGCGATAGCAAACGGCTCATCTTTGAAGACTTCCTAGAAATATTTTCTCGGAAACGGCCACGTAACATGTTGCAAGCAATTCTTCTTCGACCGGTAGCCAACGGCCCGCTGCTACCGGCTCTTGGGGCTCGTCTTCAACATTTTTTCCCTTTCGGGCCATTTTTTTCTTGCGACCGCCTTTTTTTGGCGAATCGACTTGTTGAGGTTGAGTGAGTGTTTGGGAAGATTCTGAGTGAAATGATGGTGGGTTTTGTTGTAGATTATCTAAATCACGGTTTAGGATTTGTGATTGTTGCCATCGGAAAAAAGCTTGTTGTTGTTCTTGTTGGTATTGTTGAAACTGTTCCGGCGTCATCGACCCGGTGAGGAGATTCATGAAACTGTTGTTGGGAAATTCAGACATTTTTTTGATTGCTAAAAAGATGTATGTTTGTATTTGAAGAGTGGTGAATTTGGTATTGATGTTGTATTTAGTAATTGTGTTTAGATATAGTGAGTTGAGTGAGGGGGTAAAATGAATATATATTTTTTTAAATCAGCCGTTTTAGGGGGTAAATTGAAAAAAATTTAATTTTTTATAAATACTATCCATAGGGCTAATGAAACACTTCAAAATTGGAGGGAAGAGTTAAATTTAAATTAAAGCCGTTGAGGGGGTACAATTAATTTTTTTTTAAAACCTCACCCAAACCGCGTTGGCCGGAACCACCGCTGAGCCCACCGCCGTTGGGCAAACACCAAATGTGGGGTGTAGTAACAACGCCGACAAACGCCGGCCAACGCTCGATTGCCGGGCGTTACTACATCTAAAAAGAAATTAACTTAAAAATAAAAAAAAAAGTGTTGTGCTCTAAGCTTACTGGAGTTAACTACAATACTTCTCTGTCATTGCCTTTAGGCTTTATTACATCCGTCTTAATATTATACGAGTTGCCTTATGGCTATTATTACACCGGTAGTAAAATGCAAGGGTTTTGCTAACCAATATTCACTGGACAGAGGTTAGTGTGTAATTAATATACACAAACTTTTCTAATTAAATAATGATGCATTAAATACACATTAAATAAACATATAAATTGATATATTTGAACATGATTTTGACTTGATTAAACCTGAATTTAATGTATTTTTATGTTAATTAGGAAAATTTGTGTATATTAATTACATATTAATCTCTTCTCAGCGGGCATTGGTTAGCAAAACCCTATTAATGTAAATAAAAATTGAATTTGTTTAAGTTTACCATATTACTCTAAGTCAAAATTAACATTCACAAAAATATAAGAAAACAACAATTAATTATCAAAGGGTAAAACTGTCTGTTTTTTTGCTTTCGTAAAAACAAAAACAATAATTAATGCATTTTTCTTAAAATATATATTTCTTATATATGGACAATAATTTTAGGATGGATGTAGTAATAATTATGAAATGTATTACATAATATTACCCCCGTCCCAAAAATATTGTCCACATAAAAGGATTACACAGTTTAAGAAAACTGCATTAATTACTGCTTTGGTTTCTAAGAAAGCAAAAAAAGACAGTTTTACTCTTTGATAATTAATTGGTGTTTTCTTTTATTGTTGGTAATATTAATTTTGGACTAAGGGTAATATAGTAAAGTTAAACAAATCCAACTATTATTTTTAGTAATGAACAATTATTTTAGAATATACAAATAAGGAAAGATGAACAATAAAATTAGGACGGATGAAGTAATTAACTTATAGTACTATAGTAGTATACAACAAAAAATAAATACAAATGAAAAATTATATAACTTATATTAAACCTTTGAAACTGTTCACATGAACAGTGACAGAGTATTAAAAAATAACAAAGTTCGTGAATCAAGATAAAACAAAATATTAAAATAAAAAAAAACAAAACGCACCTTCAAGTTTGTTAAAACTTACAAAATTGACCTTCAACTTTTGTCTATTTACGATTTTTTTATATAACAAACTTATCAAATATGAAACGCATATCTATCGACTCATTCGAAAAAAAATATCACTAAAAAGATCGTCGAATTGCGAACAAAAGGAGCCCAATATTGTAACGCTTATGACATGCGCATGATTTTATAAAAAATGTTGAAGTTTAATATATATATATATATATATATATATACTTAAAATATTTACATAACGCACCCTCAAGTCTGCTAAAAGTTACAAAATCAACCTTCAACTTTTACCTATTTACGCCTTTTTATGTAATAAACTTTATTTAGCAAATATGTAACGCATATTTATTGATTTATTAGGAAAAAAATGTCATTGAAAAGATTGTCGAATTTTGTACAAAACGAGTTCAATATTACAATGTTTCTGACATGCGAACGATTTTATAAAAAATGCTGAAAAATATATATTTATAAATTATTTACGGAAATAGTCTTTGAGGTTATTGGTTCACTAAAAAGTGAGTTTTAACGACCGACAAATAGTAATTGGCGTTATCGATTCGTTGCGAAAATAGTAGTACGCGCTTCGCGACGGCAGGCGGGTTACATATTATCTCCTGTATATTATCTCCTGGCCCATAAATAATGAATTGCAACACGTATTTTGATATTTAAATAAATGGTGAAATAAATGCGTGCGTTAATGAATTGCAAGTTTGCACCGAGTAATAAGAGTAACAAGCAAAGCAAAGATATCCGCACGTTGATGCGGGCGTTAATTTTTCGCGCGTTGTTGCAGGGCGTTAAATTTATTTATTTATTTTTTTCGCTCGTTTTTTTTTATGTTTAATAGTGTAAGTTTATTTTTTCCTGCACGTTACTGCGGTGCGTTAATTTTTCGCGCGTTGTTGCGTGTCATTAATTCTTTTTTTTCCCTTTAATTTTGTGTGAGTTTATTTTGTCGGTCTCATATTTAATAGTGCGGGTTTACTTTTTCAGTATCGTGTTTAGTAGTTTTTTTATGGTCTTACGCGTTGTTGCGTGGCGTTAAAATTTTATTTTTTTATTATTTTATTATTATTTTTTTTTTTTTGCGAATTTATTTTTTTGGTCTCATGGTGTAAAATGACACTGTTTAAGTCAATTCGAAAATGTTACCGCGGGTATTTTTTTATCTGAATGCGTCGGTACTTTTGTAACATTTTTTTCCTCCCTATTTTGTGCCAACAAATTAAAAAAAAAAAACTAATTGGGCTGGCCCTTTATTTTTTTTGCGAATTAATTTTTTTGGTCTCATGGTGTAAATTGACACTATTTAAGTCAATTCGGAAATGTTACCGCGAGTATTTTTTTATCTGAATTCGTCGGTATTTTTGTAAAAAAAATTTCCTCCCTATTTTGTGCCAACAAATTTAAAAAAAAAAAAACTAATTGGGCCGGCCCAAATTTTGGGCTAAATTTTTTGGGCTTCCTTTTGGGCCAGCACTGTAACACTGTAGCTACAGTGCTTAAAATGAATAGTAAGTCAACCCTTTTCAAATGATTATATATATATAATTTGTTGACTATATATTTCAGAGACATTACCAAAAATCCCTATCCACCTAGATAGCAAGCACATGTCGACCAATATGACTTTATCTAAGCACTTGGTGCTGGTTCATGGACTATCTCACGGAGCATGGTGTTGGTACAAGGTTGTGAGCCACCTAAGATCCGCTGGCTACCGTGTGACAGCAGTCGACCTTGGTGGTTCTGGGGCGCACCCTAGTCGGCTAGAGGATATAGCCACCTTCTCACACTACATACAACCATTGGTTCAATTTCTCGAGTCGTTGTCTGCTGACGAGAGAGTGGTGTTGGTGGGACACAGCTACGGGGGACTTGCTATTGCTCTAGCCATGGAGAGGTTTTCACACATTGCATCGGCTGCAGTTTTCATATCCGCGTATATGCCGAATTCTAGGGACCCTCCTGCCTTGCAAATGAAACAGGTATATATAATGTTCATGTCATGTTGAGATCAACATGATCACTTTAAATAACCAAATAACCTTATAAAACAACCATCTTGGGTTTAAGAGAAGTTTCTTATTAGGTGGTACAAAATAACTAGTTTCCATATACATTTATTCTAGCAACTTAACTGGAAATATTACAAGATATATTTGTAATTTCGTACTACGTATTACTCTATTTAAATGAACTTTGTACGTTAGCAACTTAAATACTTAATTACAGATATTTCAAACTATGATATGTTTGTATTTTATTAATATGATAATAGTTCCTCCCCCTTGGATGCATGATTTAACTAACCTCCTATATAACCAAATTTCTAATTTCGTTTTGAAGTACTTCAAGAATTTGAAACCGGAAATGTTCATGGATTGCCGGTTCACGTTTAATAAGAACGGATTGCCTGCATCAGCCGAACTAGGCAGTAATTACATAGCCACTATGATGTATCAGAATTGCCAACCGGAGGTACGTTCTACTCTTGAATCTTGATATGATTTTACGAGAAATTGGATTTTGTGAAGAGGTTCATAGATTGATATGATATAATCAATGTATTTATAAAAAAGCTTTGTTATAGGGTTCTGAGTTAATTTAACCATTTATTCATGTTTTTATTTTTATTTTTTTTAGAACGGCTAACCATCTATTCATTTAAACGGGTTAGTTTACAAAATCACGGATAAAGTTTCGTTTATTCGTTCTTTCGTTCTTTCGTGTGATGTTATTTCATACGTGTAATTGTTTGTCATAAATTATAGGGGAGACGTAATAAACCTTATAAATTCTTTCCATCCCTCAATTTATGGTAACAAACTTCCACTTTTTTGGATCGATTGACGTACGTATATTCCAAAAATATAAATTGAAAGCTGGCTACCCAAAATTCACAAAACTTATACTTCCGTCTTAAAAAAAGTGTCCATCTTACTATTTATGTTATTTCCAAAAAAGTGTCCAATTTTATTTTTGAATAGTAATAATGACTTGTTTTCCTACTTTACCCTTATAATCAAAACATGCATTAATTACGCATTCTTAATTTCTATATTAACTATGAGGGTAAAAATGATTTTTTATCAATCAAAACTAGCATTAATTACACATATCATAATTTGTTCAATTTTTGTTTGTGGATACTCTTTTTGAGACAGAGAGTGTAATTTATCAATTCTTGTAACTCTGAAAATATGATGCCTTATATTGAACCAACAAAGTTAATTCCTCAGTATTTTGCAAAAGAATTGATGTGAATTTGAGTGTTAGGATAGATTTTGAGGTGAATTTGACTATAATAAGTGTTTGGACAGATTTGTATAAAAGATAATACAGGAAGAACCCACTACTTTAATCTATAAAGGAAAGGAATCCACCAAGATTAAAGGGAAAGGGAACACACCAAACCACCAAGATCAAAGATCTCTAACGCTGCGTTCTTGAGTTTAGGACGGTAGAAAAAAAAAAAGAATGGGAGGGGCAGAGAAAGAAAAGAAATGATATCATACAATCTTGTTTGGGTGAGTCGGACAAAACGGAAAGGAAATGCAAGGAAAGTGTGTATGATCTATGTTCTTAAGTTGGAAGGAAAGTAATGTAAATATGACAATTTACAACAATGCCCCTCTTGTATATTAGCCTTTGTAGTTGGTGGGGGGTAATATAGTCTTTCTAACAAAATATAAGATTATCATTTCCTTTCCTAGGCAATCCTCCCAAAAATGGGAGGATAACTTTGGTCCAAAATTTCCCTCATCTTTCCTATGTAAACCCTTTCTTTTCCTTTTTATAAAAACTTGAGAACACAAGATTAAGTATACTTCTTATCAATTCCTTTCTTTTCTTCTCAAAAACAAACTCGAGAACGCATCGTAAAGGAGAAAAGATTTAAGTAAATAGGGGCTGCACTTCATTCATTTTCATTATCTCTTTTCTTTTAGCTCTCTCTATTATATAGAGATATATAAAGTTCAAACCCTTAACATAAGTTTAGTAAAAACTAGAAATGAAAGTAATTGGCCTCTTAGTACAAAATTAGCAGCCAATAAGAAACAATCATGTGCAGCAATTTTGGGACCACTTTTTTGCATTTTTTGTCTTCTTTTGTGCATTCTGAGAATTTCATAGAGACTTGCTTGGCTGGACCTTTGACTATATTTCTTTTTGATTCAATAACACACTAAAACTAGATAAACATCACACACATTATGCATGTGCATGATCAGCTTACTGAAAGCAAATAAAGATAATAAGGCCCTAGGCCAACCTTTTGAGTAAGGTGCATCCTAGGCTGAAATTGGGATCACCAAATACTCCTTCAAAATGTGACATGGCAGGTAAGACAACCATGGCTTCATTTGAGTCCATAAGTGATTTGTGAGGTTCATTAGGCAACACACTAACCTCGGATACACCCGCATCATCTTCCCCCTCTAAATTGGGACTTGACCTCAAGTCCTCAAGGTAATCATCTTCTAAACATTAGGCGACAAATTTTGGGGCTCAAAAAATTTTTGAGGCCCTATGCGATCGTCCATCCCGCACACCATCAAAAACGGTCATAACTCCAACAAAACTGTTTCTTTCTTAGTTCAAATTCATTTACGAGTGATCTCCACATCATAAACATATCACTTTTAAGAGTTGTATACATTGATCTAGTGGTAATCAGAGTGTGTATTTTACCTAAATATTACCTATATATACGGACTAGCTCTTCAAAGTTCCTTGCACAGTTGCACATATTAATTTGGTTAAAGTATCTCCGATGCAAGGTGCAATATAGAGTTCAATATACTGTCACATCATCGCCACATCAGCATCTCATTATTTATATAAGGTTATAAATAGCGTGAGGCGTGGCGTGGTGGCATGACCAAGCCTCACGCCTTAAGAGGCATGGCGAGTCATGACGTTTGTTAATGCGTGACTTAAAGCGGCACAATATATGAAAATATTTATAAATTTATATATTTATATCATAGTTTAAATATATTTAGTTTAGAAAAAGTGTCATACATAAGAAAATAAAGTAAATAAACTATCTTTGTATGTAATCTTTCTCATTTATATATAAAAAAAAGATTTTTATCGAAATTGAATTCAAAAAAGCCTCTACGCATACACTTTATCGCGCCTTATCACGTTTTTCCACCTCTCGTCTTACGTAAGCCTTAAGCCTAAGCCTTGATCTATTGCGTAGCGTGGAGGTCACACCTCGCGTCTTTGCGAGGCCTTAGCTGCGTCATGGCGCGCCTTTTAGAACCATAATTTTTATATAAACTCTTACAATACATTAAACTTTACACAATTTAATACATTTTCACATTACTAATTTAATGCATTAATTTATTCTGTCACTATAAAAGAAATACACAATCAAAGTCAAAAAAACATACGATATTTCTAGAGTACTTAAATGTGGTCCACTTCCATAATATATTTGCATTTTGTTGAGAGACCCACGCATATTGAATATAAACATGAGGTGCATTGGCACTTTCATAATGCATTAACCGTATGCCACCTCATTTAACTTCTCAATAAACTTTGCATTGTGGATGGCCTTTAACATACCATGGTCATTTTTATTTTTTATAAACCAATAATAAAGATCCCTACTATTTCTCCTTTTAGACCCGTTTAAAGGAGGTGGGGACATTGGATAATATATACCAAATCGGTGTCATTTATATGGGTCCTAAACTGCAACAGGTCTCCTGGGTCCCCGTGGACAACAATCTTATCTGTCGACAAAATTTGTAGCAATGCTCATCATTGTCCATAATTTTTATATATTTGATCGTTTATTCATCTCTAACCAATGAAATGGTGGCTGGATGTAGGACTTGGCATTGGCGACGATGTTGATAAGACCAAGTGCGTTTTACTTCGAGGACATGAGTAAGGATTCTCTTCTGACTAAAGAAAAATACGGATCAACTAGTAGGGTTTATATTGTATGCGAAGGAGATCAAGTCATGGACGAAGAATTTCAAAGATTTGTCATAAAAGATAGTCCTCCAAACGAAGTGAAATCTTTTCCGGGAGCTGGCCATATGATCATGTTGTCCAAAGCCAAAGATCTGACCGCTTATTTGCAGGAAATAGTTTCTAGATACCCATGATTTTTAGTGGACAAATCATGATCTTACAATAATGCAAGCGGTTGTGGTGAATGAATTATGTATTTGTGTTCGTTTATGTTTTGATTTTACGTCATTTTAATTTAATCAACCTTGAAACTTGCTAGTTAAGCATATGAATTTGTTCACCAATGCATTTGATGATCTTAGGTACGCGCGAGAGGTTTATTTTGGGTATATAATCGATCGTTGGGTTCTCAGAAACTCAGAACCGGGTTTCCTTTTAATGTTCTCCAAGTTAAATGGAAACACATCTTTAATTAACGATTCGATCTAAAGAGCAAACTAGAAGCTAAACTTCGTTTTCGTGTTGAACTTAATTAATATATAATATCATGATAAGAAATTGATATAGATATATTTTGGAGTACGTTCATGTACGTTCAATGGCTAAAACAATATAGTCAGCAAATAAGTTACTAAGTTAATGGGTTAACTACAATACTCTTTATCAGTTGCCTTTATGGCTTTATTACATCCGTCTTAATATTATCAGTTGCCTTTATGGCTTTATTACACCCGTCTTAATATTAGAGTATGTCTCAAAATAATTGTTTATTAATAAGGGTTTTGCTAATCAATATTTACTGGACAGAGGTTAGTGTGTAATTAATATACACAAACGTTTCTAATTAAATAAAAATGCATTAAATACACATTAAATAAACATATAAATTGATATATTTGAACATGATTTTGACTTGATTAAACCTGAATTTAATGTATTTTTATGTTAATTAAGAAAGTTTGAGTATATTAATTACACATTAACCTCTGCTCAGTGGGCATTGGTTAGCAAAACCCTATTAATATAAATAAAAATTGAATTTGTTTAAGTTTACCATATTACTCTTAGTCAAAATTAACATTCACAAAAATATAAGAAAACAACAATTAATTATCAAAGGGTAAAACAATCTTTTTTTTTGCTTTCGTAAAAACAAAAACAATAATTAATGCATTTTTTCTTAAAATATATATTTTTTATATGTGGACAATAATTTTGGGATGGATGTAGTAATGATTATGAAATGTATTACATAGTATTACCCTCGTCCCAAAAATATTGTCCACATAAAAAGATTACACAGTTTAAGAAAACTGCATTAATTACTGCTTTGGTTTCTAAGAAGGCAAAAAAAGACAGTTTTACTCTTTGATAATTAATTGATTTTTTCTTTTATTTTTGGTAATATTAATTTTGGACTAAGGATAATATAGTAAAGTTAAACAAATCCAACTATTATTTTTAGTAATGAACAATTATTTTAGAATATACAAATAAGGAAAGATGAACAATAAAATTAGGACGGATGAATAATATACCTAAATAGTACTATAGTAGTATACAACAAAAAATAAATACAAATGAAAAATTATATAACTTATATTAAACCTTTGAAACTGTTCACATGAACAGTGACAGAGTATTAAAAAATAATAAAGTTCATGAATCACGATAAAACAAAATATTAAAAAAAAATACAAAACGCATTTTCAAGTTTGTTAAAACTTACAAAATTGACCTTCAACTTTTGCCTATTTACGATTTTTTTATATAACAAACTTATCAAATATGAAACGCATATCTATCGACTCATTCGAAAAAAAATATCACTAAAAAGATCGTCGAATTGCGAACAAAAGGAGCCCAATATTGCAACGCTTCTGACATGCGTATGATTTTATAAAAAATGTTGAAGTTTAATATATATATATATATATATATATATATAGTATAATATGATAATAAATATATATAAATAAATATAATATTTATAAAAAAACATTTACATAACGCACCCTCAAGTCTGCTAAAAGTTACAAAATCGACCTTCAACTTTTACCTATTTACGCCTTTTTATGTAATAAACTTTATTTAGCAAATATGTAACGCATATTTATTGATTTATTAGGAAAAAAATGTCATTGAAAAGATTGTTGAATTTTGTACAAAACGAGTTCAATATTACAATGCTTCTGACATGCGAACGATTTTATAAAAGATGCTGAAAAATATATATTTATAAATTATTTACGGAAATAGTCTTTGAGGTTATCGTTCATTAAAAAGTGAGTTTTCAAAATAACGACCGAGCAAATAGTAATTGGCGTTATCGATTCGTTACGAAAATAGTAGTACGCGCTTTCGCAACGGCAGGCGGGTTACATATTATCTCCTGTGTATTATCTCCCGGCCCATAAATAATGAATTGCAACACGTATTTTGATATTTAAATATGAGAAATGCTAGATCCACATAAAGTTTACAAAAACCATTCACAACAAACATCCACAATAAAGATGTGGCATTGATAGCTAATGAGGTCATATCTCCACATCCTTTATTCTTTCTTTTCACATATTTGCATCGTTGAACGTCTAATGTATAACCATACCATATCGACTCATACGTTGAACGTCTAATCTATAACCATACCATATCGACTCGTCTGTTGAACGCAGGAGCGAAGCTAGGAATTTTTGTTAGGGGTGGCCCGCGCTCGAATATTTCGAATAGTAATAATGTTTAGGGGGCGCCTAGTTTGATTAAAGAAATGAGAAATATAATGATAATGATAATACAAAAAAATGCAAATGGTTATTTCATAATTTATGATGTTGCTTGGTTAAAATATTAGGGAATGAAACTAGTGCTTTTTTTCTCGATGATTCACCGTTAAAATAACATTTATTAAAATCAACTAGCAACAAGATAGTGCTAATTAAACAAAAAAAAATCTACGGCTATGTGTTTATATTGACATTTTATCTATTGTCTTGGGAAGAAAACACAAAAACTAAACACCAACAAAACGAAAGAAAACATTGGTTTTGATTACGTCGTTTCATAAAGATAAAAAAAATGAGAACAAATAGATAGAAAATTGATTGGAAAAGAGAATCAAATGCAGATAACATAATTAAAAAAAAGAACTAGGAAAAAAAGGATAAAAAAAGGAAAGAAGAAGGTGAATAAATTTTCATTACCTTCATCATCACCAATGATTTCCTTTCTTATTTCTTACCTCCTATAACTAGAGGTGACAATTTTCGACACGACACGATAAATGACACGAACTCGACACGAAGTTAAACAGGTTTGGGTTGAGGGTAAACAGGTTTGGGTCAAAAACAGGTCAACCTGTTTAACCCGTTTAATAAATGGGTCGTGTTTGGGTTTAGTAAATATTAAAGAGGTCAATACGTAAACCCATTTAAGTATATATATGCCTCTAAAAATAAAATTTATAACTTAAACTTTATGTTAGATTCAAATTAAATATATTTTGTTATGTACTTAATATTAGTAAATTAGGATTATAACTCATATATCATTGAAATTGCCATATAGTTATTTGTATGTTATGTTTATATTTTTTAGATCCTTACATTGTTCTTTAT
The DNA here is from genome assembly GCA_026074375.1 of Tanacetum coccineum. Lineage (NCBI taxonomy): Eukaryota > Viridiplantae > Streptophyta > Magnoliopsida > Asterales > Asteraceae > Tanacetum > Tanacetum coccineum. The sequence continues at coordinate 24,974 of BQNB010020995.1, read as the reverse complement.
ATCAGTTTTGCATTTAAATTATTTAAATCGACAAACCAGCAACCTTATACAATTCTTGACCTATTTAAATGCAAAACTGATATAAAGGTTGCTGGTTTGTCGATTTAACTAATTAAAATGCAAAACTGATATAAAGAACAATGTAAGGATCTAAAAAATATAAACATAACACACAAATAACTATATGGCCTCGTAGAGGTATTGACATTCAGGATATGTCGTGTCCTATTTGTGATAATGCTATTGAATCGACGGACCATTTGTTCTTTAGGTGTGGATTGGTTCGGGACATTGCTAATAAGGTTTTGAGCTGGTGGAATTTGGATCACGCAAACTTGAACTCATATGCAGAATGGAAGTCTTGGCTTGTTTCAATTCGTATGAATTCCAAACTCAAAAAGATGTTCGAAGGAGTTTGGTATTCCATTTGGTGGTACGTTTGGATCTATCGAAACAAGCTTCTATTTGACGAGAGAAAACCTTCGAAGTCGATGCTTATTGATAATGTCATTACTAGTTCTTTTTATTGGTGTAAGTATAGATCTAAAGGCCTCGTTCGGATGGAAACGAATGCTCAAAAACCCCTTTTTTTTTGTTTTTGTTAATCTAGCTCGTGCTAGTTTTTGTTTCTAAAAATCGTCCGTTCCAAAAAAAAAATATATGGCTAAAATTTCATATTGAATTTGATGGTTTTAATAATATATTATTTTTTTTTTTTTATTATTATATAATTTTTATTTTTTTTTTTCTTATTTTTTACTTATTTATCATTTTTTTTTATTTTATTTTATTATTTCATATTTTTTATTTATTTTTTTTTAAATTATCCATTTTTTTATTTGGTTTTTATATTTTATTTATTTCTTTTATTATTATATCTTTTTATCTTTTTTTTTTTATTTAAAATTTTTTTTTTTATATTGTATAATCTTTCTTAATTTTATTTTTTTAATTTTATTATTTTTATTTTTTTTTTTTTATTATTTTTTGTTTTTTTATTTTTAATATTTTATTTTTATTTTAATTTTTTATATTTATTTATTCCTTTTTATTTTTTTTTTTATATTTTTTTTATTAATTAGTGGTTGTTTTTTATTTTTTTTATTTTTTTTATTTATTTAATTTATCATATATTTTAATTATTTTTAAATAATATTATTTATTATTAATTAATACTAATTTACTAATATTAAATACATAAACAAATATATTTAATTTGAATCTAAACATAAAGGTTTAGGTTATAAATTTATTTTAGAGGCTTATATACTTTAATCGGGTTTACCTATTGGCCTGTTTAATATTTACTAATAACCCAAAAACACGACCCATTTATTTAACGGGTTAAACATGTTGACCTCGGTTTTTGACCCAAACTTGTTTTCCCTCAACCCAAACATGTTTAACTTCGTGTCGAGTTCGTGTCATTTATCGTGTCGTGTCGAAAATTGTCACCTCTAGTTATAGGAGGTAAGAAATAAGAAAGGAAATCATTGGTGATGATGAAGGTAATGAAAATTTATTCACCTTCTTCTTTCCTTTTTTTATCCTTTTTTTTCCCTAGTAGTTTTTTTTTAATCTGTTTTTCATGACATGTGATTTCTCTTTTCACCATCAATTTTCTCTCTATTTGTTCTAATTTTTTTAATCTTTATGAAAGGACGAATAAATAACCAATGTTTTTTTCGTTTGTTGGTGTTTTGTTTTTTTGTTTTCTTCCCAAGACAATAGATTAAAATGTCAATATAAACATATAGCAAGTAGATTTTTTTGTTTAGTTTAATTTAGCTACTTTCTTGTTGCTAGTTGATTTTAATAAATGGTATTTAACGGTTGATTACATCGAGAAAAAAGCACTAGTTTCATTCCATATATTTTACCAGCAAAATATAAATAATGAAATAAACCATGGCATTTTTCTGTATTATCTTTATTCTTTATATTTTTCAATTCCTTAATCAAAACTAAGCTCGCCGCCCCCTAAACTTATTACTATTATAATGATTTGTGCGACGGGCCACCCACTAACAAAAAAAATTCAGTAGCTACGCTCCTGGACCCATCTAATGAAAACGATTTAGTATTTATTATACATATGTCACCAACCTCTTTTTAACGAGTCTTTAATTTGTTAGATGCAATTATGTGGAAAAAGAATCATAAGTATGAGTGGATAAGACCAATTAGCTTTATGTCACATCTTTATGTGGATTTGTTTTTGTAAACTGTACGTGGATCTATCTTTCTCTTAAGTTACTCTAGAAATATTGTATGTTTTCTGACTTTGATGGTGTATTTCTTTTATGGGTTTTGTTAAACTCTGCCCACTAGACAGAGTTTAAGATGTAGTTAATAAACATAAACTTTTTTAATTTATCAGAAAATGCATTAAATACACATTAAATGTACTTGTAAATTACTGTAATTAACCAGAAAATGCATTAAATACACATTAAATGAATTAAACATTCTTTTTATAAACTGGACTAAATCATGCCCAGTGGGCAGAGTTAGAGATTAGCAAAAACCTTCTTTTATGTGACTTGAATCTAATATTGGCATTAAATTAGTGATGTGGAAATGCATTAAATTGTGTAAAGTTTAATGTATTGTAAAAGTTTGTATAAAAATTATGGTTTTAAAAAACGCGCCATGACGCCGTTAAGGCCTCGCAAAGGCGCGAGGCGTGACTTCCACGCTACGCAATAGACCAATGCTTAAGCTTAAGGCTTACGTGAGACGAGGAGTGGAAAAACGTGATAAGGCGCGATAAAGTGTATGCGTGGAGGCTTTTTTAATTCAATTTCGATAAAAATCATTTTTTTATTATAGAAATTAGAAATATTACATGCAAAGATAGTGTATTTACTTTATTTTCTTAGGTATGACATTTTTTGTAAACTAAATATATTTAAAATATGATATAAATAAATAAATTTATAAATATTTTCATATATTGTGCCACTTTAAGTCACGCATTAACAAACGTCATGACTCGCCATCACTACAAGGCGTGAGGCTTTGGCCTGCCGCCACGGCTATGCCTCACGATATTTATAACACTTGATTAAAAATAATGAGAGATTTCTATTGTGTCGTTGAATGTGTGAACAGTATTTGAATTCATATATTGCACCACTGCCATTGGAAGATGCTATAGCCAGATTAATTTGTGCAACTGTACAAGGAACTTTGAAGAGCTTGTCAGTTATATATAGGTGATCTTTAGGGAAAATTGACATTTGATTTACCACTAGATCAAGGTTAATAACTATAAGTCGATATGTTTATGATGTGAGAGATCACTGGTAAATGGAATTTTGAATAAGACAAGGGAACTAGTTTTGTTGAGATCTTAAATTATACTCCACTTATAAGCAAATAAACTCAATGAACCAAATCTTATGTCTTAGCATCTGTCTTAAAACTTTTCTTATATCATAAAAATCATTGTGATTGTTATGAAACTACCAAAGGTGGTTGATGTTGTAAGCAAGGTTTTTTCGTTTTTGCATTCTTCGTCGGTTTTGAGGATGGTTCTTCTTTTCTTCAATTCTCTCGGGACTTGTTTGGGCGATTCATCTAAAATCCCATCCCGAAGTGGAAAACCGGTGGCTCGGCCTCCTGAGGGATGGGGGGTTTTTCTTTTGCGAGTGTACTAAACGTCCGTCGGTCCTTCGTTGTCCAAAAGCTTTTTTCATCCCTTTTGATTCCCTCGCAGTTAAAGTCTCGGGATTTTACCATTTTTTGATGTTATGTATTTCTCTTTGTTGACTCTATTGTACTTTAAGTTTCTAGCGTCTTGCTAGTCTTTTGTTTTATATATATTCCATTCTTTGACGTTCAAAAAAAAAACATCGCGGTTGCCTTTCTCGAAACTAATTGTTATGAAATATTCAATGTTAAGCGTAAAAGAAACTAATTAGGGGGAAATATACATCCACAAGGTAGAGTAACTAATTCTACAATTCTTTTTAGAAATAATCAACTTTGTTTGGGTTCAATGTAAGGCATCCTATTTTCAGAAGTTATAAGAGTTGATAATTATAAAGTTTTGTCTACTTTGGGTAGCCAGCTTTTATATTTTTGGAATATACGTACGTCAATCAATCCAAAAAACTGGAAGTTTGTTACCATAAATTGAGGGATGGAAATAATTTATAAGAGCATTTACTATGATGGTTTATAAAAAAGTTTATTTAAATTTATACTATATATAAAGCAAAAATGTATCTCTCTCTTCATTAAATGCATACAAAAGTTTAAGTAATACAAATTTAAAAGCAAATGTTACAACTATCTAAATGCACACAAACTAGATTTTTAAATAGGAATTAAAATTTCACATAAAATCGTCCCTCAATGGTGTTTGTTCCCATAATATCACTGATCGTCTCTAACTCAAATTAAATACCCAAGGCGATCCCTTAATTTTGTAAACTGATGTAACACATACAACCTTTCCCTATCGTTAGTTTGCTTGTTAAGTGGTAACGGACGAGGGGTAAATTGGTCATTTTCGCGTTGGTGAAATAGTAACACACACTTTGATACACCCCCGCAATCCTCAAAAACCTAATTTTATTTCACTATTCTAAAACATATCGTAAAACCCCCACATCAAATTCATTAGAACACCAAAAAATTAAAAAAACCCTTAAATCTATCAGATGGCTTTTTGCTCGTGTGGTCGCCAAAGCTGTTATACACGACTTCTCTGGGTGATGGTCATCCAGGGTCGAAGATTCTATGGTTGCATCCAAAACAGGGACTTGTTGTAGGTGGATCGGTTGGTTTGATCACCTATGTGTCTCGTTCTATGCAAATCTTTCTGGATTGCTTAGGGCTAGAAACAGGCATGATCAGCATTCCATTCAAGAATTGACAAATGAAGTTGCAAAGCTTAAAATGTAGCTTGAAGATTAGTTGGTTTGTGTTGTTTTCACTGGCATGTTTTGTTTACATCCTTGGCTAAGTAATACACTGTTACAAGGTCAAATGGTGACTCACAATGTTTGATGGTTTTTGGGTGGAATGATATGAAATATTATTAGCATCTTATTTTACACTTGTTTGGGTCTATGTTTGATGGAATTCGCTTGAAGTGAAACAGCACTTGTATATTCTACTGTTACAACAGGGTTGGGTCATAATCCTTTTGGACTATTTAAAAGTCATAGGCATAATAGTTAAATGTGATTGTGGAGTAATGTAGGAGTGTATGTAGTTGAGTAAACTTTATGACTTCATTATTACTATGTGTAAATTCCCAACCACTTAGTTCTGTTATAAAAAACCCACACCTTTGACAACACCAATTCATTAAACACTTTAGCCTTACTAACCCTAAAAAACAGTTTGTATTACCATCCCTTTCAACATGTCAAAGAAAGTGGACTGTAATTGAGTTAAGTGATCAATTGATGCTTCAGTATTGAACAAGCATTGTGGGATCTTCACAAGACCTCAATTCCTCCCTTTGGGTCTGCCCAAAAAAGACTAGGACTGTTCCAAAAATTGATAGATTGGTTATGGCATTTGTGGTTCTTGGCTTACCAGAAGCAAGGTGGAATCGTGATGATGAGTTTACTGCAGAAACAGATAAAGTGAAGATGAAATTGTCAAAAAGATTGTCAAAGCCCTACCCCATTTTCAATGCTGTCCTTGGACTTCACTAGAAAGACTACATGGCTTTACCATGGTTGAAAAATAAAATGGGTTTTAAGGGTGTGTATCACAGGAAAAGGGGAAGGATGAAGGTTTGATGGATGAAGTTTGTTGTTGGGATGAAGTTTGTTGATGGTTAACTTAAAGTGACATAAAATGATGATTTTCCCCCAATTAATCTTCACTTAGACCATATATTTTGATGGATTGTGGTGATGATTTGTGAGTATGATGTTTTTGAGTTGGTGTTGACACATTAACTCCATTCCCCAAAATGTTTGTTTTGATGAATTGATGTCTGTATGTGAATTGATGGTGTGTGCTGTTTTTTGTTGAAGATGAATTTGAAATGTGTGAATTTTTTGAATATGATTTGTGTGTTTGATTTTGTGAAGTTTCTGGGGATGGTTTTTAACTTTTCTGTCATGTTATTAATACAGTGATTAGTATTAACTTGATTTATGAATTGACCTACATTGTTGATGTAGTGGTCAATAAATTTGAGCAATTGAAATGAAGTTCTACAGTATTAACAGTTACACTTTCTTCCACGCGTACTTGCTTAACTTTAGAAAAAATTACTGCTTCCTTAAGTAATTACATCTAGCATTACTAATACTTAGTAATGCTTACTTAGTAAATTACACTAGCAGTACTAATATTAGTACTGCTCATAGTTCTGCATTTTGTCTTGGTTGAAAAATTTTAGCTCATACATTATATAAATGGCCTGTATTGACACTAAAATCACCAAAAATGTATAAAACACTTGTAAACTAAAGAAGTACAAATTGAATAATGCATTTGACTATTAAAAGACATACCCATACAAAACATACCATAGAAATGTCAATTACAATACTAAAACATAGTCTGAAACATAAATACCAAGTTCAAAAGATACTAGTTTGACATAGCACACACTGTTTTCTTTGTTCGCCTGATTTCATATTTGCAGGTGCAGCTTGAGGGTTGCAGGTGCTCATCAGTTGGGGCCTTTTCCTTAGTACCTGCATCAGATGGTTCTTTGTGTGTTGCAGTTGAGGGTTGTGTAGTTGTAGTTTTGAGGATGTACCTAGTGTATGGATCTTTTTGGCCCTTTACAAGACTAGATGCGAATTGTGCCCTAGATTCCACAATTTTTTCATACATGTCACAGTTTTATAAGCCCTAGACAACTTTCCATCCTTCACCATTTCAGCCTTTTCTTCCTTTGATTTTCTCCTATTTTTCCTTGGCCTTCCAACTGGAGTGTTATGTTTTGGCGGGTTAGGGTTGTAGGAATTTGGAGATTTTTTCCACATGACCTACCATTCAAACAACTATAGTGTATCTGTATGTTTTTTGCCAAAAGGTTTGCTAACCAATAACAACTTATCAACCAGCATTTCAGGTATGCCACTTGAAGTGTCGTGTCGAAAATTGTCACCTCTAGTTATAGGAGGTAAGAAATAAGAAAGGAAATCATTGGTGATGATGAAGGTAATGAAAATTTATTCACCTTCTTCTTTCCTTTTTTTATCCTTTTTTTCCTAGTTCTTTTTTTTAATTATGTTATCTGCATTTGATTCTCTTTTCCAATCAATTTTCTATCTATTTGTTCTCATTTTTTTAATCTTTATGAAACGACGTAATCAAAACCAATGTTTTCTTTCGTTTTGTTGGTGTTTAGTTTTTGTGTTTTCTTCCCAAGACAATAGATAAAATGTCAATATAAACATATAGCCGTAGATTTTTTTGTTTTGTTTAATTAGCACTATCTTGTTGCTAGTTGATTTTAATAAATGTTATTTTAACGGTGAATCATCGAGAAAAAAAGCACTAGTTTCATTCCCAAATATTTTAACCAAGCAACATCATAAATAATGAAATAACCATTTGCATTTTTTGTATTATCATTATCATTATATTTATCATTCCCTTAATCAAACTAAGCGCCCCCTAAACATTATTACTATTAAAAAGATTCGAGCGCGGGCCACCCCTAACAAAAATTCCTAGCTCCGCCCCTGGACCCATCTAAATGAAACCGATTTAGTATATATTATCCAATGTCCCCACCTCCTTTAAACGAGTCTAATTTGTAGATGCAATTATGTGAAAAGAATCAAAAGTATGAGAGATAAGACCAATAGCTTTCATGTCACATCATTATGTGGATTTGTTTTTGTAAACTTTATGTGGATCTATCATTTCTCTTAAGTACTCTAGAAATATTGTATGTTTTCTGACTTTGATGGTGTATTTCTTTTATGGGTTTTGTTAAACTCTGCCCACTAGACAGAGTTTAAGATGTAGTTAATAAACATAAACTTTTTTAATTTATCAGAAAATGCATTAAATACACATTAAATGTACTTGTAAATTACTGTAATTAACCAGAAAATGCATTAAATACACATTAAATGAATTAAACATTCTTTTTATAAACAGACTAACTCATGCCCAGTGGGCATAGATTAGCAAAACGCTTCTTTTATAGTGACTTGAATAAATTAATGCATTAAATTAGTGATGTGGAAATGCATTAAATTGTGTAAAGTTTAATGTATTGTAAAAGTTTGTATAAAAATTATGGTTTTAAAAAACGCGCCATGACGCCGTTAAGGCCTCGCAAAGGCGCGAGGCGTGACTTCCACGCTACGCAATAGACCAATGCTTAAGCTTAAGGCTTACGTGAGACGAGGAGTGGAAAAACGTGATAAGGCGCGATAAAGTGTATGCGTGGAGGCTTTTTTAATTCAATTTCGATAAAAATCATTTTTTTATTATAGAAATAAGAAATATTACATGCAAAGATAGTGTATTTACTTTATTTTCTTAGGTATGACATTTTTTGTAAACTAAATATATTTAAAATATGATATAAATAAATAAATTTATAAATATTTTTATATATTGTGCCGCTTTAAGTCACGCATTAACAAACGTCATGACTCGCCATCACTCCTAAGGCGTGAGGCTTGGCCATGCCGCCACGCTATGCCTCACGCTATTTATAACCTTGATAAAAATAATGAGATTCTAATGTGACGATGATGTGACAGTATATTGAACTCTATATTGCACCTTGCATTGGAAATGCTATAGCCAGATTAATATGTGCAACTGTGCAAGGAACTTTGAAGAGCTAGTCCGTATATATAGGTGATCTTTAGGGAAAATAGACACTTTGATTACCACTAGATCAATGTATATCTCTTAAAAGTGATATGTTTATGATGTGGAGATCACTGGTAAATGAATTTGAACTAAGAAAGAACTAGTTTTGTTGGAGTCTTAAAATTATACTCCACTTATAAGCAAATAAACTCAATGAACCAAATCTTATGTCTTAGCATCTGTCTTAAAACTTTTCTTATATCATAAAAATCATTGTGATTGTTATGAAACTACCAAAGGTGGTTTTATGTGCCTACACATCGGTGCCTTTCTCGAAACTAATTGTTATGAAATATTCAATGTTAAGCGTAAAAGAAACTAATTAGGGGGAAATATACATCCACAAGGTAGAGTAACTAATTCTACAATTCTTTTTAGAAATAATCAACTTTGTTTGGGTTCAATACTTCAATGTAAGGCATCCTATTTTCAGAAGTTATAAGAGTTGATAATTATAAAGTTTTGTCTACTTTGGGTAGCCAGCTTTTATATTTTTGGAATATACGTACGTCAATCAATCCAAAAAACTGGAAGTTTGTTACCATAAATTGAGGGATGGAAATAATTTATAAGAGCATTTACTATGATGGTTTATAAAAAAGTTTATTTAAATTTATACTATATATAAAACAAAAAGGTATCTCTCTCTTCATTAAATGCATACAAAAGTTTAAGTAATACAAATTTAAAAGCCAATGTTACAACTCTTAAATGCACAAAACTAGATTTTTAACTAATACAACTTATAAAGCCTATGATACATATCTCTCCTATTAATTACTAAATTTTTTAAAACTTAATTTAAGTAATACACATTGTACAAGTTAATACATCATGTCAGTTATAAAACTTGAAGTGAATGTTGTCATTATGATTATCGCACTACTAATATAATCAAAGCATGTTAAAAATTAATTAAACTCCATACCATTAAAGTCCAAAAATTAATATTAAAGTGTTGTTTGCACAAGTGAATTTTCTAATTCAACATTTCGTCAATGATATCATTATCGAAATTAAAAACTACAAATGCAAAAGTCTGATTTTTTTTCTTTTCAAAGGTATATAATTCACAAACTTTTTTTGTTTAAGTCACTTTTTTGAAAGATATAATTCACAAACTACTAATTCATTCAAGTTTTTGCAAGTTACGAACCAATAAATCACAACACATGACAACAATTTTGACATGAAATATATTGTCCCATTATGATTTTTTTTACCTACAAATAAAATATGAGTTTAGAATTTGGTCCACTTCATTGTTCACTACCGTTTCATTACAAATACATTTCACCGCTAATTATTTCAATATCGTAATACTACTTACTACCGTTTTCGTATCGTCATTACATCTTGATGCACATGTCATTTTAATATGGAACGGTGTGCGATAAAGTTATTACCTAAAATTTTCATCATGTGTAAAGTCGTTATCACGAAAAACATGTAATCAAAAATATTGCTCATCAAAACTTTTGATTACGGGGTATCCATCGCCGCATCGTGCGGGTACCCTGCTAGTAATATTATGAAGAGGTTTATACTTTTGTTTACCATAGTGGAAACTTAGTTCATGCTTACATGACATGAAAAGGTCTAAAATATTGAACCTTTTCAAAATTTAATGCATTTGCAATGTGTATGATGTTTATAAAGCTTTAAAAAATTTAAGCACAGTGGAAATAAGTTTATACAACCAAAAGGTTTATGATGACATAATAAATTATAAACTTTTACAAAAGTTTTACCATAATGGATGACCTAAAGTTCATTACGAGTACATATGTAGCCCACTGAATCATTTTGCATATCTCATTGCCCAAAATCGCTCAGCACATAATTAATAAGTCAACGTCCACTTTTTCATTTACCAATTAATTTTTGGATATTAAGTGGTGAATTGTTTCATTAAGTAGTAATCAAACACACCCTACGTCTCCCCTATAATTTATGACAAACACTTAGACGTGTGAAATAAATGTGTGCTTGGTTGAAGGTTTTAGTAGGTAAGGAAAGATAAAGGAAATGATTAAGGGTGTTTGGTAAATTATAATGTAATGAGTCATTACTTAGTTTTGGGTAATGAAACATTCCTTATGAAATTGAGGGGTATGAGAAATAATTTTTTGTAACTTTCACTTCCTACTCTTTCTCTCCATGCCTTACTCACAAATTAATTTTCTAATTGTTGTTTTTTATTTATTTTTGTTTATATTTCACAATTATTTTATTTAATAAGGAATTTTGATGATAATATCATAGTATTGCATTATATTCCTTTACCCTTTCCTTTTGCCATTCTTTAAAACGAACCAAGCACCCCTTAAGTACGTGCACGATGCACATGTCGGCATGCCGCTGATCATGTTTTCCGTTGTCTGTTGGATTACATTGTTTTTGTGGTCCTAGCTAGGTAGTTTCTAATCAAACGAAAGAACGAATAATCAAAACTTTATCCGTGATTTTGTAAACTAGCCCATTTATATGAATACAAGGTTAAATTAACTCAGAGCCTATAACAAAGCTTTTTTTAACATTGATAATATCATATATCAATATATGAACCTCTTCACATAATCATTTTAGACCAAATTACAGTAACACATGTTCTAGTCGGGCACATGGTTCCCGGCCACAAATGTGTATTTCCTATGCTTGTCTCATATGCATTAAAATCCAATTTCTTGTAAAATCATATCAAGATTATTGAAGAGTAGAACGTACCTCCGGTTGGCAATTCTGATACATCATAGTGGCTATGTAATTACTGCCTAGTTCGGCTGATGCAGGCAATCCGTTCTTATTAAACGTGAACCGGCAATCCATGAACATTTCCGGTTTCAAATTCTTGAAGTACTTCAAAACGAAATTAGAAGTTTGGTTATGTAGGAGGTTAGTTAAATCATGCATGTTAGGGTGAGGAACTATCATCTTTTGTAATATCATATTAATAAAATACAAACATGTCATAGTTTGAAATATCTATAATTAAGTATTTAAGTTGCTAACGTACAAAGTTCATTTATATAATACAAAACAAGCAGGGTTACCCGTGCGTTGCTGCGTGACGTTAATTTTTTATGCGTTGTTGCGGGGCATTATTTTATATATATATATATATTATTTTATAAATATAGTATTATAACTATATATAAAAAAAAAAATAATATAATATCTTTAGAATTTGTGCGCAAATAAAACAAATAAAAAAAATTTTTTTTCGGTCTCAAGTTCAAAAGTTTGTTTTTTTTTCTTATATCCGCTTATGTGTTTTTTTATGGGTCCTCATGTTTAAAATATATTTTTTTGGCTATATAAATAAAAAAATTTTTTTGGCTATACGGGTTTTTTTAAAAAATAATTTTATGAGATTACGTGTGCTTTAAATGATAATCGCGGGTTACTGTATGGCTTTTTTATTGTATTTTGTGAGAGTTTATTTTTTTGGTGTCATGTTTAATAGTGCGGGTTTATTTTTTCGGTATCATGTTTAATAGTTTGTTTTTTTCCCTAATATGAGTTTATGTCGTGCGCGTTTTTGCGGAGCATTTAATTTAAAAATTTTTTCGAATTTTTTTTTCCGATCTCATGTTTAATAGTTTGTTTTTTTTATATGGGCTATGCCACCGTTTAATGAAATCTAGAGTTGTACGTTTGTGACCCTATCGATTATTTTAAAGTTATTAGGTATCGAAGATTTCTCCGCATGTATTTTTTTATCTGTATAAATCGATACTTTTGTAATATTTCCCCCCTTAATTTGTGCCAATGAAATTTAAAAAAAAAAACAGGTAGGCCGGCCCAAAGTGGGAGCCCAAAGTGAGAGCCTAAAGTGGGAGCCAAAAGTTAATGCAGGGCTTTTTTTTATTGTATTTTGTGCGAATTTATTTTTTCGGTGTCATGTTTAATAGTGCAGGTTTATTTTTTCGGTATCATGTTTAATAGTTTGTTTTTTTTCCTTATATGAGTTTATGTCTCGCGCGTCGTTGCGGAGCGTTACATTTATTTATTTATTTATTTTTTGCAATTTTTTTTCCGGTCTCATGTTTAATAGTTTGTTGTTTTTTTATATGGGCTATGTCACCGTTTAATGCAATCTAGAGTTGTACGTTTGTGACCCTGTCGATTATTTTAAAGTTATTAGGTAATCGAAGAATTCTTTCTTTCTTTTCCTTTCTCTTCCTTTTTCCTCTCCTTTCTTTTCTTCCTCCGCGTGTATTTTTTAAAAATCTGAACTAAATCGGATACCTTTTTCGTAACTATTTCCGCCCCATTGACAATTTTGTGCCAATGAAATTTAAAAAAAAAAAAAAACAGGTAAGGCCCCGGGGGACGGCGCCCCCGCCCCGAGGCCCCCCCCCGCCCCCCGGCCCGCCCGGCCCAAAGTGGGAAGCCCAAAGTGAGACTAAAGTGGGAAGCACAAAAGTTATGCAAAGGGCTTTTTCTTGTTATTGTATTTTTGCGAATTTAATTTTGTTGTTTTTCGTTTCATGTTTAATAGTGCAAGGTTTAATTTTTTTCGGTATCATGGTTAATAAGATTTGTTTTTTTTTTTTTTCCCTTATAGAGGTTTATGTCAACACACCTCCTTATCAACGGTGAAAAAGACAAAGTAAAAAGATAATGATAACAGCTGGATGTGGGACCCAGGCGGTCAAATTACGCAGAAGATGAAAGGACACGAAGAACCCACGTAACCAATGACAAACTGCCAAAACGACGCAAAAGACGCGGAACAAGTTAGGAAGAAAAGAAAAAATGATCACGGAACTCTAGTCTAGTAACGCTCACCGCACGCTATAATTGTTATCACGTACAATAAGCGAACTAGACTGGGGGACTTGATGACGTATAATATGAATACCAAGCTTACTGGGCTTAGTTCATAATATGCGCATATGGGCCCTGGCCCAATACAACAAATAGCCGGACTATCAAGCCTGACAAGGGTCACGCTCCGGATATTCCAAAGCGCACATGAGTACCTCTTAAAGCCGCACCCGTTGCACCTCCGTGGACAAACACAGGCTGCGAAAGGATACTCACGTCCGCAGACACGATTACACGTGGACCCTTGCCCGACAAGGGACCCACTCCGGCTACTAACAGTTGCAAGCGAAATATTAGGAAACCCTAGTATTGAGCTTGCCTATAAATAAGGGTAATTTCACACCCCAAAGAGGTACAATTTTTTACCCCATCATTAATACACACACATACTCTGACATTCTCTCTGACAAACATGTATACTTACTCTCACGCCGGAGTTTAATCGTGGGGTCCACCCCGCTATAAGGCTAACGGTTTACTCTCATTTGTGCAGATCGCCACTTCATTACTTGGATTAATACAAGATCAACATCGTATTCTACCCCTTGGTCCATCCCATTTAGCAATCTAGATTCACATTCGCCCCTGCACGCTTTTTGTACTAACAGTTATCACTTATCAGTGTATCACTATTAAAAATACTCATTTTATATAAAAATACCTTATAAAATTCCTACACATATCTAAAATAAAAAAATGACGATACAAGTGACCACCATTAAATGCAGAAAATAAAAGTGATGGAGATGTTTGTAATAGCGGTGACGCAAGAATGACTAAGATAATAATAACCCCTCACCTACCAATTAGAGATGCAAATAAATCGGTTAAAACCGGTTTTCGGTTATTAGAAAACCGGTTTTAAAAAAACCGGTTTTTCTAATAACCGGTTTCGGTTTTTTTGGTTTTTTCAAAATCGGTTTTTTTCGGTTATAAATGTTCGGAATCGGTATTTTTCGGTTATAAATTTTCGGAATCGGTTTTTTACTGGTTCGGTTTTTTTCGGAATTTAAAACTTTAAACATTTATTTAATAAACTTGTTAATTATCAAACATTTAATTATACAATACACCGGAAACATACTAAACAAATACAATCATAACTTTTTATTTGCACCGGAAACATACTAAAAAAATACAACCATAACTTTTATTTAAACAATACAATTATACAACTAAAAATATATAAATACTAATACATTTCGAGCTTCGGCATGGCCATCACCCGAAAACATATTAGTGTACTCAAGTATGTCGAGCTTCGGCATTGCCATCACCCGTTATACTCAATCCATTAAATCTTCCAAAAAATCTTCTACATCTACGTGTTCAATATCTAAGTCTTCAAACTCACCTTCATCTAATTCGGTATTCGGAGGTGATATCCCTAAATCAACTTCTTCTCTTGCTATAGTTTCTTCAACGTCTTCTAATATCGGACCTTCCAACGATGTTTCATGTTGTACCCTATCTACTCCGTCCAAATAATCTTTCAAACATACACATACTTCCACGGATTCGGGGGTTAGTCTTGACCTTCTTTCCGATATAATTCTACCGCTAATAGAAAAGGCCGATTCGGAAGCTACCGTCGAAGCTTGGACCGTTAATAAGTCACGAGCCATAGCGGATAAAATTGGAAATTGGATTTCCCTTTCTTTCCACCAAGCCAAAATGTCAAAGTTTGTAAACTCTTCGGGCCTTAAAGTTATTAAAAAGTTTGTAGCCATATATTGTCCCAACTCGCTTGTTGGGGCCGATGTTCGTTGACGCTTTGTAGCGTCTTCAAATAAACTATTATAAAGGTTTATATTAATGTCACTTGCCATTCGGGACGATCCGGCCCGCATTTGATCAACAATTGGGTTTTGTATTTGACCATATTTTGTTGCATAAATTCCAAATAATTTTTTAAAGTTATCGTTAAATATAAAAATTTGGGAGTTTATATAGTTGGGGTCGGGGTTGTCAGCGTCTAACCCAAAGGATAAGTCTAAATTGTTCATTATTCTTGTTATTAAAAGTTCTACGCCTCCAACATTTAAACATGGATTAAGTGCGGCGGAACAAGTAAAAACCAAAGGTAAATTAGCAAAATATTTTACAAATTTCTTTTTTATAACTTTAACCATTCTTCTAAACATTTGACTAGGTGAGGTTTTTAATTCGTCTAATTTTTCCGTCATAGCATAAATTTGATTTAAAACTAATGAGCTAGTTGGGTAATAAACACCCGATAATATAGTTGTTGCCACTTTAAAAACTTGTAAAAAAATAGTTAAATCATTTAGTAAATCCCAATCTTGGTCGCTTATCGAAACGGACTTATTTCTATTAACAAGTGTTTCATTAAAAGCGTTTAAAGTCTCACGTTGTCGTAATATATTTTCAAACATCATGCAAGTAGAATTCCACCTAGTATTATTATCATAGCAAGGTCCTAGGGGTTCTTCACCACATTGTTTACGAAAACGTCTATAGTTCATTTGTCGTTCGTTACTCGAACTATATATAGTTACTAATAAACCCCTAAATTTCATCCTTAAACTATCACATATTTTTAATGCCGCTTGCACGGATAAATTTATAACATGAGCAACACAACGGGAATGAAAAAAAAGACCATCTAAAACGGGTTTTATACGTAATTTTAACAAATCCATAGCTCTAGTATTATTGGATGCATTATCTAGTGAAATCGTAAAAACTTTATCATCTAAATTATATTCAATTAAAGTGTCATGTAAAATTTTTCTTAAATTAGATCCCGTATGAGGATAACCAAATAGTTTAAAAGCAATTGTCCGTTTCATTAATAACCAAGATTCGGGATTAAACCAATGAGCCGTAACGGCTAAATAAGAATTTGCCGTACCATGTGGTGCGGTCCAAGTATCCGTAGTTATAGAAACACCATATTTATAATCACGAAAACCATCAATAATATCTTTTTTAGCCGTTTCCCATAATTTAAAAGCATCACTTCTAAGAGTAGTACGACTTACATGTTGATACCGCGGTTGTAGCCTCCTTTTGATGATCTCCGTAAGCTTGACGTTGTCGAAGTGGTTGAATGGAAGCGCTTGTTGAATGACAAACTTCGTAAAATCAAGTCGAACCGCATCATTATCAAATATAAAAACTTGACCATCCGCACCAATAGTACCTTGTGACGTATCATTTTATACATCATGTGGCTATGTAAATATGCCTAGTTCGGCTGATGGCAGGCAATCGTTATTATTTAAGCGTGAAACCGGATAATCCCATGAACCATTTCCCTCCGGTTTCAAAATTTCTGAAGTACTTCAAAACGAAAATTAGAGTTTGGTTATGTAGGAGGTTACGTTAAACATGCATGTTATGGTGACGCAGTGATAGGAATATCATCTTTAGTAATAATCACATATTAATAAATACAAAACATGTCATAGTTTGAATATTCTTAATTAAGTATTTAAGTTGCGAACGTCAATGTTCTCATTTATATAATAAAAACAAGGCAGAGGGGTTACCGTTTGCGTTGCTGCGTTGACGTTAATTTTTTATGCGTTGTTGCGGGGGAATTATTTTTATATATATAAATATATATTTATATATATATATATTATAATATATATATATATTTTATATTATTTATAATTTATATTAATATATATTATATATATATTTTTTTAGAATTTTGTGCGGATTTTTCGGTCTCATGTTCAATTAGTTTGTTTATTTCTTTTATCCGCTTATGTGTTGGGCCTCATGTTTAAAGATTTTTTTTTGGCTATACGGGTTTTTTTTTAAATAATTTTATGAGATTACGTGTGCTTTAAATGATAATCGCGGGTTACTGTATGGCTTTTTTATTGTATTTTGTGCGAGTTTATTTTTTTGGTGTCATGTTTAGTTCTGCGGTTATTTTTTCGGTATCATGTTTAATAGTTTGTTTTTTCCCTAATATGAGTTTATGTTCCGCGCGTTGTTGCGGAGCATCTAATTTTTTTTTTCGAATTTTTTTCGGTCTCATGATTAATAGTTTGTTTTTTTATATGGGCTATACCACCGTTTAATGAAATCTAGAGTTGTACGTTTGTGCTCCTATCGATTATTTTAAAAGTTATTTGGTATCGGAAGATTTCTCCGGAGTTGTATTTTTTATTGTATGAATCGATACTTTTTGTTATATTTCCCCCCTTAATTTGTGCCAATGAAATTTAAAAAAAAAACAGGTAGGCCGGCCCAAAGTGGGAGCCCAAAGTGAGAGCCTAAAGTGGGAGCCAAAAGTTAATGCAGGGCTTTTTTTTTATTGTATTTTGTGCGAATTTATTTTTTCGGTGTCATGTTTAATAGTGCAGGTTTATTTTTTTACGGTATCATGTTTAATAGTTTGTTTTTTTACTTTATATGAGGTTTATGTCTTCGCGCGTGTTGCGGGGAGCTGTTTAATTACATTTATTTATTTATTTTTTTTTCGGCAATTTTTTTTTCGGTTCTGGTTAATAGTTTTGTTGTTTTTATTTATATGGCTATGCCACCGTTTATTGCAATTCTAGAGTTTGTACGTTTTGTGACATCCTTTATCGATTAATTTAAAGTTATTAGGTCGAAGTTGTCTTCGCCGGGTTTTTTTACCATGAAAATCGGTTTACTTTTGTATTATTTTTTCCCTTATTTTTGTGCCAAAAGTTTTTTTTAAGAACAAGTGGGCCTAAATTAGTCCAAAGTAGATAAGGTCCTAATGGAAAAAAACCATGTGGGTCCCCCTATCAAACGACAGTGTTTCAGCCGGGAAATGAGTATAACGAGGGGAAATATCCCGCGCGTTGCGGCGGTGTAACTTTATTATTAAGTATTATGTGTAGATTTTCTTTTAATAAATGAAAGATCTATGTATATTGATTTTTCATGTTTGAGGGGATTTTTTGTTCTTTCTATATTTACGTCAATTTTGATACAATAGATAAAAAAAATTGTATCACGCCTTAAAAAAATTCATGCTTTGCTTAATATTTGCTTAGTTTCTTTATGTTTGTGTTTGTATGTTGTATACACAATCAAAAATAGGAAAAAAAGACACCGACCTTCACTGTTCTTTTGTTCTATAAAAAAGAGAAGCCCAAAGCTAAGTTGGGCCAAAAACAACCCAATATGGGCCTTTGGGGTTTTTTGTCGCCTACCATGATGCGTTTTAGGATATAGGTAAATATAATTAGAAACATATCAATATATCGTATAATATAATTACAAACATATCAATATAGTATAATATAATTACAAACATATCAAAATATCGTATATATCTTGTAATATTTCCAGTTAAGTTGCTAGAATAAATGTATATGGAAACTTAGAGCTGTAAATGAACTGAATGTTCATTGAACATTTCATAAACCGTCCAGTAAAAAGTTCGTTTATGCTCGTTTATTTATTAAATGAACGAACATGAACATTATTTTATATTCGTTTAGTTAAATGAACGGACATGAACAAAAGTTTCGTCCGTTCGTTTATGTTTGTGAACGTCCGATTATGCGTTCATTAACATTCGTTTATGTGCATTTATTTGTTAATGTTCGTATATGATATCTTTTAATTATATACTTCTAAAAATGGTATATTTAAACAAAATAATACTTATAAAACAAAATATTATGCATAATTTGATATATTTAATGTTTTTTCTATGTTTATTTATGTTCGATCGTTTATGTTCGTTTAGTTTCTTAATGAACGAATATAAACGAACACGAACAACTCATTTTCTTAATAAACGAACATGAACAAGAAAATTCGTCCGTTTAAGCGTTTGGGTTCGTTTATTTGTCCGATTAAAAGTAAGTGAACGAACATAAACAAAGCTCCGTTCGTGTTCGTCTGGTTCGTTTACAGCCCTATGGAAACTAGGCATTTTGTACCACGTAATAAGAAACTTTTCCTAAACTCAAGATGGTTGTTTTGTAAGGTTATTTTGTTATTCAAAGTGACAAGGGTGTGCACGGTTCGGTTTGGGTCGGTTTTTGGCTAAAACCAAAATCGAATCAAAATATTCGGTTTTTATAAAATCAAAAACCGACACCGTTCGGTTTTTGGCGGTTCGGTTTTTTCGGTTTATTATCGGTGTCTGTTCGAGTTTTTGGTTTTTTCGGTTTTAAACCGTTTATATTTGGGTGTGACCAATTTATAACAACAAACTTGTTTTACGTAGAAAATTGGTTATTATTCTTTATTTTTTTGTCAATCTAAACCTATTAATGTTTATTTCACGTTTCTACAATTACGCACAATAAATAAGAAACACACACATGCAAGTGAACATACACTCATCATTGTCGCATATATAATGATATATTGTAAAGTAAAAACAAGTACATAACAAACACACATATAAACATTAAGATAAATATACGATAATTTCACTCACAAAATAAATATAAATTTAAAATTTTGATTTATTATTTATATATTTTTATCATATTAATAATATATTATTATATAATAAAACCGGTTTGGTTTTTGGGCGAAAACCGATACCGAACCAAAATTTTTCGGTTTTTGAAAAGGTAAATCGGTTTTTAGTTTCGATCTGTTCTTTCGGTTCGGGTTTTTTTGGTTTTGGGTTTGGTTTCGGTTTTTTCTGCTCAGCCCTACAAGTGACCATGTTGATCTCAACATGACATGAACATTGACAAAAGTTCAATAAATATCCTTTTTTCATCTTAAATTCAAAGACTCTATCTCAACTCTTCATTTTTTCATTAAATTAAATAAAATTCACTTTCCACCTCTTTTTAAAAAATTAAACATCTCACAAACCGTTAATCGTTACGTAAAATGAAACATACCATTGCAACGAGAATTAAATCATCTTTCTACAGAGGGGCATTTTGATATACTTTCGACGAACTTTTTTTTCAATTTTATTTTTCAGTCACGTCTAGAAAGATCACATGTGATTCTGGAAAATCACATGTGATTTGTATCACAAATCATATGTGATTTTTTCAGACGTGACTGAAAAAAAAAGTTAGTCAAAAGTTCGTCGAAAGTATATCAAAGTGCCCCTCTATAGAAAGATGATTTATTTCTCGTCGCGATGGTGTATTTTTTGTCGTTTAACGATTTACCGTTTGCAAGATAATTTATTTTAAAAAGGAAATGGAAAATAGATTTTTTTTAATTTAATAAAAAAATAGATGTCTATGATTAGTTTATTCGATCTTTAATAAATATTAAATCTAGATCTAATCTCCGTGAACATTATATATACCTGTTTCATTTGCAAGGCAGGAGGGTCCCTAGAATTCGGCATATACGCGGATATGAAAACCGCAGCCGATACGATGTGTGAAAATCTCTCCATGGCTAGAGCAATAGCAAGACCCCCATAGCTGTGTCCCACCAACACCACTCTCTGATCATCAGCAGACAATGACTCGAGAAGTCGAACCAATGGTTGTATGTAGTCTGAGAAGGTGGCTATATCCTCTAGCCGACTAGGGTGCGCCCCAGAACCACTAAGGTCGACTGCTGTCACGCGGTAGCCAGCTCATCTTAGGTGGCTCACAACCTTGTACCAACACCATGCTCCATGAGATAGTCCATGAACTAACACCAGGTGCTTAGATAAAGTCATATTAGTCGACATGTGCTTGCTCTATTGGTGGATAGGGATTTTGGGCATGTCTATCTTAAGTATTTATGGATTAAATGCACGTGCTCAAATCTATAGTCAATTGGGAAACAAATAGTTACTCCTAATAGCCAAGTACATACACCGAAATTAATACGCATTTATGCCATATTTAAATATCCAAATACGTACGTGTTGCAATTCATTATTTATGGGCGTCATCACTATGATGGACCTTTTATAAATTTGTTATTTTTTATAATGTCATTAATTTATAAATTATAAACCTATTTTTACTATGAATAAAATTTTTAAGTTTTATAAATTGTTCAAACATAATTAAATACTATTATAGTATATAAATTATTGGACCTCTTTAAAATCCTAGACCTTTTCATGTCATGTCATCTAGACATGAAATAGTTCTTCATTATGATAAAAAAATTCTTAGACCTCTTTATAAATTTTTAGACCTTTTCTTGAAACACTGTAGTGGATGCTCTAATAGTATTAGTTACACGTGAAAACATGTAATTTTTCATTTGTATTTATTTTTTGTATACTACTATGGTTGTGTTTGGTTAGAGGCTTTTAGGGGCTTATCAGGGCCTAGATTTTTTAAATAAGTCGGCTTATAAAATAAGTCTCCTTTATCACGCGGATTTATAAAAAGACTTATAAGTCATAAGTTTCTATAATCCCCAACCTCATAAAAGGGGCTAAAAACTTTAGCCCAGGGCTTTTGAACAATAAATTACTAATATACCCACAAAAATATCTAACACATACCAAAATTTATTTAATTATGTCATTTTTAGTAATTTTGCAATAATAAGCCTCAGCCTCAGCCCATTTGCCAAACAAGTTTAAAAAAAATACAAATTTTAATATCGGCTTATAATATAAGCCTTAGCCCTAGCCCCAGCCCCAACACAAGTATAAGCCCCAGCCCTAGCCCATTTCGCCAAACATACCCTATAAGTTAATTACTACATTATATAATTATTACCGATAGAGAACATAATTATATCAGAGGGTTAATAACAATATGTTGGAACTTGTGGGTATTCATTAACAATTGTATATTGTATATATCCCACATAATTAGGTGAATGAAGTGAATGTTTAACTACAAAATGGATATTAGCGACAGTTTTTCTGTCACAAACCGTGTTAAACAATAGAGATTATTATTGATTGAATGTCTTACATATAAGTCAGCATATGCATTTATACTAAATACATAGCTTTGATAATAAGCAACCTAATTAAAACCCTAAATCTAATAGATCACAAGCCCACAATCGGGTTTGGGCCACTGACTCGTATAATACTCCCCTGCAGTTTGAACGAGAGTCTTCCGAACGGACAAACTGGATAGAATGTTGAAATCGCCTTATTCTTCTCTTCTTCTTTCTTTCTTCTCTTCTTCGTTGATCGTTTGCACGAAGATGGACTTGTATTTGAAAACATAATTGTATACTACTTCGCGGTTTCCTTCATTTTTTATGGCGTTTTTTTACGTCATGGCTTACTTTACCTTTAGGAGGGAGCGGAAATTTGGTGGTCAACTTCGTTGTCAACAACAATGATCTTCGACAACAAAAACAATTAGACGAAGAAGAAAAAAAATGGCTGATCGAAGGCAACTCAACATATTTTGTGTGTGTTGACGACTAGGGTTTAAGGTTTTTAAATGAAATATAAAAATAAAATCCTAAATAAGTAAAAACAATAAAGCGAAAAAATGGGATCCCTTTGGGTCACCGGTAAGTAACCGATGACAGGAGGATAACAATTTTTATTGGTGGATCTTACCTAAAGCTGTGATACCATGTTAAACAATACAAATTATTATTGACTGAATATCTTAGATATGAGATAGCATATGTATTTATACTAAATACATAGCTGTGATAATAAACAACCTAATCAAAACCCTAAATCTAATGAACCACAAGCCCGGGCTTGAGCCAATGACTTGTCTAACAAACCGTCGCTAATTAACCATCATTATGGTAAAGACGCACCAATTCAGAAAGCTGGCGGTTAAATGTGTGGAAAGGGTATCTGTGACTGAACCATCACGACTGTTTCAAGCGGTATAGATTAGTGACGGTTTTTTTGTCGTTATGTCGTCGCTAAACCATCGCTAATAGCACCTTCTTATGAACCAATGTAACTGTTTGAATGGTCACGAGTTTCCCTATAAATATGGCCATCTTTAAAAAAATTTATTATCCAAAAATACTAAAAAAACACATACAACAAAATCTTTACACTTTCAATACATACAAAATACAAACGTTTGATGTTGATGTGAACTTTATGTACGTTGCATAACGTTATGTTATTTGAGGTTGAATCCTGGGAAGAAGTTAGTCTCGAACCACCGACGTAAATAGTGGGGGCTAATATTCATTAAGGCTAGTGATTATCACGTCCTTAATTTTCGTTTTTATTATTAGTAGAAATCTGCCATATCATAACAAACTTAAAGAATAAAAATCATGTATCAAAGTGATGGTTTAAGGATGTTTGGAAGCAACACAATCAAACTAGACAGAATGGATGGGATGAACTTTACTCGCTGGAAAGAAAATATGAAATTTCTATTGACTGCATTCAAAGTTTACTATGTTCCGAAGCACCACATCCAAAAATAGATGTTCTGACTGAAGAGGATCAAAGGAAGCGTGATCAAGATGAAACACTATGTAGAGGATACATTTTGAGTACCCTCACTGACCGACTGTATGATCTGTACACACCAATGACTTCTGCAAGGGAAATCTAGAATTCTCTTAAAGAGAAATACACCGCTGAAAAGGAAGGCCAGATAAGTTCATCACTTTTAAGTTATTTTGAATTTACCATGGAAGATAATGTTTCTATTTTAGATCAAGTTCATGAATTTCTTATTCTGGTTTCCAAATGCAAAAATCTTAACATTAAAATCCTAGAAAAGTTATTGGTTAGAGCCATCATTACCAAGTTACCATCTTCTTGGCACAATTACAAGAAGAAATTGATGCACACTTCAGAGGATTTTACTTTGGATCAGATTCAGTAACATTTACGAATTGAAGAGGAAACTCGTATTTATGAAAAGAATCTGAATGGTGCATCAAGTTCTAAGCTTAATTATGTTGATTCAGGAAAGAACAACAAAGGAAATAACAAGAAGAGGAAAGGCACATGGAATTATTCCAAGGACAACAAGAAAGACTATAAACCATTGTCTGAAGTTGTGTGTTACAAGTGTGGTGATAAAGGGCATATTAAATGCTATTGTAAGAATCCCAAAAAGAAAAATTAGAATTAAAACAAGAAGGATGAATCTGCAATTGCAGTGGAACAAGTTGATACCACAGAAATCATTGCTATGATTTCTGAAATGAACATTGGAATGATTCAGGAACTGCATATGGCTAGTGTGACAACAAGAACTGATGATTGGTGGTACGATTCTGGTGCAACTACACATGTTTGCAACAACAAAGATTTGTTTAAAACTTATAGGGAAACTGAAGATGGGCCCTGGAAACGTGGAGATCCAATTCACATCTGGAAAGAAGTTAACCCTTATGAATGTCCTTCATGTTCCTAACATTAGGAAGAATCTTGTTTCTGGTTTTAAACTTTGTAAAAGTGAGGTTAAGGCTGTGATAGAATCAGACAAAGTGATTTT